>CAIGRT010145758.1:0-12757 GCA_903798405.1 Fraxinus platypoda | reverse complement strand
AATCAATTCTCATTTTCAACCACACATTCTTCAATAAAATAATATTTTCTATCACATCAATAATCTTATCTTATTTTTCAACCACACATTTCCCATCATATCACTATTCAAAATCAATTCTTCCCCCGAAAAATCCCTACCAAACACACACTAAATATTCAAATCTGTATAGAAAAATATATCTTGTGCAGTTGCATGTTTGAATCTAACAATTATCTAACCTTTTTAGCCCCTGTTCGATGTGGACTAAAATCAGATTTTTAGTGAATTTTTATAAAATGTTTGATTGAAAAATTGTAAATTCTTTAAAATATATGATTAAAATTAATTGTTAATTTTAATTTAAATTACAATTCAATGCTTCGATGTGACCCAATTATTTAAGCAATCTTCATTCGCATTCAAATACAAAGAAAGTCTCACTTTTCAAAAAAAAAAATACAAAGAAAGTCTCAAGATCCAAGTTGTATAATATTATAAACCCTTTCAGTGTAGGGCATGTTTAGTAATTATGGTTTATTTAATCAATCATGCTACATGTACATCTTATTTGACATCATTTTTGATATTGTGTCGCGTGTTAACATATGATAGGAAGTTTAAAAAAAAAACACGCACTTTTCTGCCCAACAATTTTTTGAATTCCTACACAATGTCAACAAAGATGTATGCTATGGAATCTACACTTAACATAATTCTTATTTTATATTCATCAGTTAGCCCCGTTTGTCTTTCGATCTTTCAATTTTTTTTACATACTAATTTTCAATCATACATTCACAAAATAAAATTTTATGCACGTAAACAGTGAACTCAATTTTTTTTCGTACTTTTTAAAAAAGTTATGAAACAAACTTCCGTGTCCTCCTGGCGGCGCAATGTGTTTCTGTTATTCTGATAAACAAATGTTACCTACGAAATAAGGTTGAGACTTTCTCTCCCGTTCTACATTCGGCGTGAGAATTAGTAGGGGATTTAAGAACGTAGACTTAGGAAGAAAATATAGAATGTGTATTCAGATAACCAAAATTTCAAAACTCATACCTGTCTCGCTTGAGGAGTATTTATATGTATCGAAACCATGTAATTACTCGACGGTTATTGTGCCACATATCCCACATAACACCTCTCACTATCCCCACGTTCTAAGTGGATGGCTTCCACCTATCCAGCGGTTGGTTGTGTCCATGATAACCGTTGAATGGTTCTCATCCAACTCGTGGTTGTTTTTATAGTTAAGTGTTTTGTTGACCTCGTAGTGGTAGATGGCCTCATAGTGAATGTAGACCACCTCGTAGTGCTAAACAACTTAGTATGAACGTAGAGGGTCTCATAGTGATTGACGGCTTCATAATGATAGACAACTTAGTATGGAAGTAGATGACCTCATAGTGATAGACGGCCTAATAAAACTTGGAGGGTCTCATAGTGAACGACCACCTCATAATGGTAGAGGCCTAGCATGTGGTGCTCTATGTAGAGTGCCAATTGAGTAGTCTTCAATTTGTTGACTATCATAAATAATTATTGAAGCCATCTAATATCACTTTTTAACATTGACATTCTCCAAAGATTTATCATTCAAAACAACAGTTTTTAAATAAAATGGCCACCAAACAAGAGATTACTAGCACGGCACCTTCAAGCAATCCTTGTGCGTTTGATTTGTGGGCGCAAGTCGATGAATTTTGCTGTGCATGTGTCGTGCTAAGCGTGTCCTTTTCAGTGTAGGGTATGGCCATCCGCCTCTCACGCCAACACGTAATAAAATCGTCGGCCGGCGGGCGGCTACGTGTGTGGGCCCTCCAAATGACGTAATTAACTTCCAGCTATGCTATTTGTACGCACTCGGCGCATGCTAGTGTCTCCACTCAATCTTAACTCTATTCAAGTACGAATCCTTATCAATTATTGGTCACAGCAGTAACTGGCAACAGCAGTACTTCGGAGTTTTGGTGCTGTTTCTGCAAAGGTACTCGTTTATTTTAGATTAAATGTATTGCAATTCATTTATCATATCGTGTGCCTTATCCTGATATAGAATTAATTATAATTGCTAGTTTTGATTTCTGTATTTTAATAGTATAACCAGAATCAATTTTTAATTAATTTAATTTTTTTTTGCTTATTTGATCAATGAAACTGATTTTCAGTGTAAATAGTATGGCAGTTAAATTCATGAACAGTATTGTTGAGATCTCATTATGCCGAGTGGATGTCTGAAAGATTGCGCTAGAGAATGTTATATCTCATTTCAGATATTATGCAGTTTAATGGAGCAAAATTTTGTTGAAGATGGAGTTCCAAAGTTTCAAATGCTTCCTGCTTATGAGGATGACCATGAGGGAGTCATAGTGGATATGAAGGAGCCTATGGACCCCAACGTTTTTCAGGCAATGCTTAAAGCTTCTCTTTCCCAGTGGAAGCTAGAGGTATATGTTCCTATGACGCTGGAGCAAGTTTCTGTTAGGCTTTCAACTTGTTAATCCTTTTTTCATTTTTGAGATGCAGTTGACTGTATAATTTTTGACAACAATTCCATTCTCAGTTACTATCGGGCACTTGATAAACTGTCACTCTTGTCCACTGTAACACTTGTAGACATGTCTGTGGCCGTGCAAAGTCCGTATTATTAGCTATGAAAATGTATAATTATAGAGGAATTTACCTTTTAGTCGACGCTACTCATGCATGAACGGTGTTGCCTAGCGGTATCTTAATTCTTACATGATACAAACTGAGAACGTTTCTCACTGTAAGCTTACCATGTTTGGCAAAGCTTAAATTATAATTTAAGCCGGTCAAACTTACTTTTTATTAACACATCACTTAGGATCCCGTTACTACCCACTTATTATCTTTATCCACTGCTTATAAACAATTAAAAGCACTACCAAACAAGCATTAATGTAAAGAGAATGATCAGGGAAACTAACATATCCACCATGTTGTGTTGCTAGACTCGAGAACTTTCAAAATTTTAATGTCTTGTTCATTCTAAACTTACACAGAATCTTTAAATTCTTGCTCTTGATTCATGTGTTTAATATGACTTGGAAAAATGTTGTAGAATGAAAGGTCTTTGTGGTTCAGTTATTACTCTGAATGTTTATGGGTTTCCCATCGGCCACTTATATGCTAAAAGAGATTTTATATGTTATCTGATCAATTATTTTGAAATCATTTTCCTAAATACTTGCACTGGTCTAGGTGCTTGTGTGGAATGAGCATCACAGTAATCAATTCATTTCAGAAGATTGCTTATAGCAACTGTTTAGCAATCTTTAATCAATGACTCCCTCTTGTTTAGACATAATTACATGGGGTAATATGCATTTGATCCAATGCTAAAATTTCTTGATTTTTATGTTCCTTTTTGCTAGTTTGACAAAATTATCTTGCAGGGAAAGAAGGGTGCTTGGATCAAACTACCAATTGGACTTGCTAATCTTGTTGAAATTGCAGTCAAGGTAAAATGGCTGTTCGTTATATCTGTGATATTTTAAGGTCTTTGTCATATTAGCATTTCATGACTTTTCCTAGAATTGAGCATATCGTGTCCAACATAGTGGTTATACTTTGAGGCATGGATATTTTTATGTGTCTCATGGTGGGTCTACAGATTCCATGATGTTTCCTTCGCTCAAAACACAAGACATTATCTATATGAAAATGTGATTTACTGGTTTTGGTTCCTTATACTTTAAATGGTCAATCCTAACAACTATAGAAGTGGTGTGATTGTTAGGTTTCTGATTTGGTACCTGTTGCTCAAGTTTGTTCCTATCTTTTTTTCCAGTTCTATAAGATTTTTGGGACTAGCATATTCAAAAACTTGCAGCAGTTTGTTTAGTAGTTTTACCAGTATTGTTGGATCAATTATTATGTTTTGACACCTGAATTCATCAGATAGTGCTGTATTTTTTGCAGGAAGGATTTTGGTATCATCATGCAGAGCCTCAGTACTTGATGCTTGCATACTGGATTCCTGATACTACGAGCGCTATCCCTGCAAATGCTTCACACCAAATCCGCATTGGTGCTATTGTCATGAATGATAAAAGAGAGGTACTTTGAAGTTTCTGTATATGAGAAGCAACCTCTATCTATGTCCCATTTGAACATCATAATAGAGCTGTGGCTTTTTCTCATTCCATTTTTGTTGATGTTCAACGTACATATTTTTTTCATATTTCTTCATCAGCAAATTCACAACTCTTATTTTGGATATAATTTTTTCTCTGAGAACTATATTATGTTTTGATATTAACGTGAAAAGTTGTGCTTCAGCTTACTGAATAAAATTTATCGAATAGGGGTAACAATATTTTCTTGAATTTCTATTTCAAATTTTGCAACTTCACTTTTACAGTTGCTAGTTGTACGGGAAAAGCTTGGCAGATATTGGGGAACAGGTATTTGGAAGATCCCTACTGGCATTCTTGAAGAGGTATGCATGTTTCCAGAAGTCTTAAGTTTCAACAGGAGGTCTTATATCTCTATGATCAGTGTGTCGAGCTCTTTAATCCACAGGGAGAGGATATATTCACAGGTGCAACAAGAGAAGTAAAAGAAGAAACAGGAGTAAGTAATCACTGTGTAGGTATAAACAATACATATAATTTCCCCATTTCCAAGCATTTTGTGTAGTATTTTGAGAGAGCTGGATATCTATTGTTGCAGATCAATACGGAATTTGTTGATGTGATAGCATTCAGGTAAAAGTTTTTAATGAAATATTACTCAAGATTTTCTTTTAATCTGAAGTTTCTTTTCCTACTTGCATGAGAAAGTCATAAAACTTACCGGTTACTCACCCAAGAGGAAAAATGGGCAGTCAATTGTGAGAAATTTTGGCGCAGAGTTTACTTTTATTTTTGGTGTAATTACTGACTATACGAGCCTTCTCGATGAGAATCCATGTGACATGCCGTCTTTGTTATAAAGGTTCTTGCGGCATAGAATGTTTTGATCTTTCTACCACCTGGATTAGCTATAGAAAATAACAATGTGTCAAAAAGAGAGAAAATGTGACAGAAATGAGAATGTTAAGATGGACGTGTGGACATACTAGAAATAATTAAAATAAATCCTAAATTTGGAGGAAAGAGGAGGTGGCATCTATTGAGAATAAATTAAGGGAATGACACTGAAGGTGTTAGGACATGTTTTGCATAAGAGCCGTTTCCATGTAGCTAACTCTATATTTATTAGGAACGGTAAAAAATTGTTTTTGTTTGGGTGGGTGGAGACGGGACGAGTGCTTTAGATTTTGTAAGAATTTCAATATTCATTTCAATCATTGTTTCAATTTATAGGCAGACTCACAGGTACTTCTTCGGCAAGTCGGACTTGATCTTTTTGTGCACGCTGCAACCACTATCCTTCGACATCCATAAGCAAGACTCAGAAATTGAGGAAGCCCAGGTATCTTAAATTGCTTTCTGACACGAATTGTCTTCTCTTCCACAAATTATAAAACGTAGTGCTTACAAATTTTAGCATCTGGTTGCTACCCAGTGGATGCCTTTCGAGGAATATGCGGATCAACCTGTTGTCGGAAATCACGGTCTTTTCAAGCATGTTAAGGATATATGTTTAGCAAAGATCGACAGGGGATATGCCGGATGGACTCCATTGCCCATAACTTCCTTATTCGATGATCACATAAGCTATCTTTACATGAACAACGAGGATCTGAAGCCATAGATTTTTGAAGTAGTCGGCTCAAACAAGACATGAATTCTCACGTACGTATGATTGCTAGATTGTTTAATCTTTTATTTATTTGGTTGAACTGATTAATATGGGACAAAAATGTATTTTCATAGCTAAGTTATTATTTACGCTTCGAAATAGAGGAATTGAAACATATAATGTGATTTGTTTAATGAATTCATGTTACCTCTGGAAGACACAGTATATTTTCCTTCAAAGTGAGCAACTTGCACCTCGGTTACACCCATTGATCTGCTCTCTCACGAGAAGAAATTATTGCTGAATGAATCAAAGCACGTGACAAGGCTAGTCAACGGTCAACCTCATCTGATTTTAGTAATTTACAATTCTTTTATGAATAAATCCTCATATACAGAAACGAGGTTTACAGGTGTTTTACACCCTCTCACAGTGGTGGGCCCCATTGTAATTAAAAAATAAAAAAAATTACCCACCCCCACCCCATGTGTGAGTGTATGTAAACCAAACCACCCCCTGTCCCTCTGTACAAATCAAACGATTTTATATGATTTGTTCAAATCAAAACAAACATATTTAGCAACGTAGAGTATTATTTCAAACAAGTTAAAACATAATATATTATTCCACAATCTAAATACAACATTTTAATTACACGTAAACATTGCAATATCCATACATGTAACATGAAGGATGGTTTTAGTTACCTCAACACTGATCAAAGCACGTGATTTACAGAGATTCCACGTGAATTTAGTAATGGTTTTCTCCATTAATGCTATTTTTTAAATCGTGAGAGTAAATTAATTGTGTTGCTTAGCTTATTAATAACGCTTTTCTTTTCCACTTAATATTCCAATGCCAACATTTTTTGTTGACTCTCCAAATCCAAATCCAAATCAAATTACTCATCTCTTCAGTTTTATTTTAATTAATATTTAATTATTCAAAACCAGATGATTCTCACACGATTTTTACCTATACAATTTGTAAGGGTGATTAACACAAAACGTTTCTAGCTTTTAATATTATGGTGTAAAAACTTCATACCTTTTATTTTTTAACATTTTCACCTTTATTTACACTTTTTTTTTGTCAAAAAAGGTCATTACATCCATTTATCATCTGTTGCTCCTTTAATTCAATACAAAAAATTAGGGTGATTAGCACAAAACGCTCGTACATTTCAATATTATTGTTCAAAACATACATACCTTTCATTTTTGGCATTTTCACCATTATTTTCACTTTTCTTTGCCAAAAATGTTCTTCTATCCACTTACTGTCAATTACTACGTTAATTCAATATAAAATATAAGGGTAATTGGTAGGGTAAAAATGGAGGGACGTTTTTGGGGCAATGAAATGTAAAAATAAGGGTAAAATTTTTTTAAAAAATGAAGGGTATAGTCGTTTTGCACAATAATATTGAAAGATAGAAATGTTACGTGCTAATTACCCCATTTTTTAATTCTACAGTTTTTTATTGAATGGAATTGAACCATGACCACCTTGTCTGGTTGGTTGGTTAGTTCAATGCGTAGAATGAATAATTTTCCTTATACAACTTTGGGTTACAACAATGAATGACAATTTCTCACAAAGGTGGTGGGGCCCGCGATTAAAATAATAAAAAGTAAGACGGTCGTAAATCTTCTCACAAACATGATTACCAATTAAAAATAAATAAATAAAAGATCAAACAGGGCTAGCTTATTTCACATGGGAAGAAACGAGAAAATATACCAATCACCAAAAAGGAAAAAAATAAAATTCAATGAACTTGCTACTGTAAAAATACAAACCAGAGAGCGAAAATTACGACGACAAATCTTCCCCCATTATATCCAACGGCTCTGTTATTGTCCGCAGTCTGATCCGCTGCATCCCCGTCGGGTGCATCAGTTGGCGAGTCAGATGGAGCAGCCGGCGTAGACCTGTGCTTTTTCTTGGAAGGGGCCGGAGAGTCAGCATTAGCCTCAGGAGCTGGTGCCGGTGCAGGCGTAGGAGCTAACTTGAACAATTCCTCCGGCAACAACACCTTATTCAGCGAAAAAATGGCCAATGGTTGCTCGTCGATTATAGTATCGATGATTTTTGCCGTAACGAGCTTCGTCTTCAATGTTACTTCAGTACCATCATTCTGTACAGTGAAATCATACTTATTCGCGCCATCAGTGGCCAATGTGTTCGTGATGCCGTTACTCGATTTTAAACCTGATAGCGACTGGTAAATCGGCATTCCGTGAAATTCTAGTAAAGCTTGCTTTCCTGCAGCAGTTAAATTCTTATATTTGGGTAAAAAATTCTTCATGGCATCATCTCCAGGGCAGAAAATGATTAATCCACCATCCACAGCGTCCTCGTATGTCTTTTCAGCAGGATTAGCGAGGAGAGTTTCGGCGAAAACTTTGCAGCCGTGAGAAGACATTATAGCTGTGAGATTTTGCTGGCTGGGGGCTGGTGTAGGCGCCTCGGCATCGGAAGAAGGTAATATGTTAGAGATCTGAATGACAGAGATGTTATAGGGGATTTCGTCGAGGGATTTGACGAAGGTAGCGTGGATGACGCCGCTGTCGTCCTTAGGGGAGAAGCCAACCTTTCCTCCCTTCATATCTGTAATGTTGACGAAGCCGGAGGATCCGGAGGCGGAACCGGTGGCTTGGTACATAGTGGCGGCTAGTGCAGTGCCATTGGTGATCTGGTGTAGCTTCTTGGCGTCGAAGTAGTCGAGGAGTACGTGAAGGGACAACACGTTCTTGATGCCGCTGATGGGGAGGTGTTTTGCTAGTAGATCAGACATTCCGGCATTGTCCACCGCACACACGGTGATTGTTTCCCGGTTGTTAATATCCTCCGCCAGATGTGTCTCGGTTAAGTAGTGGTTGAATGTTGAGAACTCCGGGAACTTGGCTAGAATGCGAGTGATATTGTGAGCGTCGGCGGTGGCTGAGAAGAGTAGAAATATTACCGCCACGGCGGCCTGGCGGAGCTGCATTCTGATCAATAAAAATAATTTTTTTGTGGAAGGAGTTTTTGCTATAGATAACTGGGCGAAGACTTCAGGAGGAAGAAGATTTGAGCGGGGGGTGTTTATAGAAATGAGTTGGGATTTTGAGAGTAAATTACAGCTAATGCCACTGCGTGGATTCCAAAACAAAACTTTTCATTTTTGGATAATTTTCGTTTGGTGAAGCCGACAGTTTATTAATGATTTAACAATCAATTAATGAATTTTAGAGGAAACAAACTAACTTCAAATCCCTATTTATGAAATTAAGATTGGAGAATTTGATAAAAATAAGCCACTGTTTGGAACAAATTAAAATCCGATTTTAATCTCAAATCAAAGTCAATAATTAATTTTAATCATACATTTCATGGGATCCACAATTTTTCAACCACACATTCCAACAACTTTTATCAAAATCTACTAAAAATCTGATTTTAATTTACAACAAACAGATCTTTTGCAGTACGATGCATAAATATGAGAGGAAGAAAGGAAAAGCTGGGAACAGCTAACATGGGTTAAGCATCAAATGGAGGCAAGAATACTATACCAAATACCACAACACAAGTATGATATTTGTTCTTTATTTATTCATTTTACTATTTATTTCTTCCTAATTCTACAAATTCTCATTTTTTATGGAAAATTTCCAAGATAGTTGGTTGATGGGAGAATTCTAATCTAAACCTAGACTCAAACGATAGTATTGTATTTTCTAACATTTTGAGCACCAAATGTTTGTAAACCAACTGACCGAAGTTGTGAATGAAATGCAACTCGCTTGTACTCGAGACTCGTTCAGCATGACACTCAACTGTATTCAGACATCTTCTTATTCGCTTTCTTTCTTCAATTTGCCCTTTCTATCAAATACATACATTGTGAGCAAATAGACACTAGAAGAATACAAATCATATCATAAATTGATAAGTATAACAATGCTTAAATTTCATTTTTTGTTTTTTGAACATTTCTACATGTATACTTTAGTGTGCACTTTTGTTTACACTTTGCAACGTGACGTTACCCAATTAGACAGTTTAAATTTAAAACAACTTTTTCATTTAATTGACACTTGACAACAATGCAAGTGTCAATCAAAATATAAAAGATCGGTGTAGAAATAGCAAAATTCTTGTTTTTTTTTCTTTCAAAAGCATTTTCGATTTGGTTGTGCCTTAGTTCTTTTTGTTTTTGAGTTTGCCCAAATTTCTATAAAATAAAAGGAAAAAACAAAGAAAGAGACGTATTTGAGGTGGCGTATTATGGTATAACGTGAAAAGTGCAAGGGCTTTTTTCAAAAACAATTGGTGCGAGCTACTCTAGTTTGCCAGCTGGCGTTTTAAAGGGTGTTTAGGAAGATGCCTCCACCGACAAAATGTGTGTTTGGCTTATACAAGTTCTGGGTTCTTAGTTGTCGGTTACGATTCGTTTGGTACATGACATATTGGTCACACACAAATTAAGGTTTTGAATATTAAACAATATTTAGGAGTATACATTGTTTGTCTTATCAAAATATTTGGTTTTAGAATTAAGGTCCTTGTACGGATGAACTTTACGAAAAGCATTACAGATATACAGATGGTAACACTACATTGGCTGGTTCAATTGTGTTTTTTGTCCAACAGCCAATGAAATCTTGCCAGCTGACAATCTGTCAAAAAAATTGTAAACCATTTCTGTATATGCAGCATGATTGTTGTTTTTAATATTCCAGCTACCAACCTCTAGTCTAATATGAAATGTCTAAATAAGAGAAGAAAAAATAAGCACAGAAGTGAAAACTACACAAGACTGATAAACTTTTTTTTTTTTACACCATTTAGTGCTATTTATATCAATTTGTCTAATTGGATCATTGATGTCTGAGCTTCAAGGCCCAACCATAGCATAGTCCATGAGGGAATTATCCCCCACCCCAGGCCCTAAACCTATTTAAACTAATTGGTTCAATGCAATGACAAGAAAGAAACTCCCAACTTAAAATTTTGCTACATAACCAATATAGTGATGGTCTTCTCTATTCTTCTCCTTTCTATAGTGATTGACAATCCAGACTCTATGAGTTGTAGATTCACCATAGATCCTCGTGACAAACAAATGAAATGGCAGAAATATCGAAGTGCAGAGCCTCACAAAGAAAGACAAAGAAACTCAGATCATTACGCTCTTTGCTACCGGTACATCAAGGTGTACATAGGCGTGTACATCACACTCACATGAGNTATTTTATACAAGTGGGTCCCACCTCCATGTGAGTGTGATGTACACCCTTATGTATAATTCTTGATGTACAAGTAGCATTTTTGGTCTAGTTATGCATATTTTCCTAATTGAATGACTGCCTTTGGCATGAGAAGTAGTATTTCCAACATTAAATGGCTTAATGTTCAAACAATTAGGTGGTGACCTCAAACCTAGCAAAAAATGCAATAATATGAATCACTCTTTCAGAGCCACGGTCAAGAGCATATAAGCATCCATATGAAGAGACGCTCACGTATTTTATAGACAACAAGCTTTAGAAGCTCGAAAACCAGATACTAATTCATCGGGGAATTGCAAGGTTAGCTATGATTAATTCAAGAAGTCATTGTTACTTGTATTCATTTAAATGCACAAATCATCATCCAAGTATCCAAACTGAAACAAAGGGAAGAGTCCAAAGATAAACATACCAAAAAGTAAAACTTGATCATAACAGAACAGATACATTGCATGTTGAATATTGTACCTTAAAATCCTTTCAACACAATCAACCAAGGGTATCCTCAAGTTAACATCAATTATCCCTTCTATGTCTGAATCCCATAAAACGAAATGCAATTATCATTTCAATCTTCTTCCTTTGTCCAGAATACAGAACTAGACACTAGCTAAAGCATACAAACTACTTAAAAGATATCAATATGAAGAAGAAAAATTACTGAAATTACCAAATTGAGTACAAGAGTCATAATTCAAAGAACTTGCCTATCAGCAGCCTCGGCAACAAGGGGCAATCTGGGGACTTGACCAAAAAAGCAAGAGGATGAGCCATAAATCAAGCACACCAAGAGGAACAAGAACACGGTGCTATCCAAGCTCATCATCAATTCCAAGCCCACCCCATCCCTTGGATTAAAAGTCCTCTCCAAAAGATCGGGGAAAATCAAGAGCACGTCAAGAACTATAGCCTGCATAGTATTGAACCTCACATACCTACTGAAATTGCGATTCCTCACAACAACAAAATAAAGGGTCAAGAAAACCAAAAACCCATTAAAAGGGAAGCTTTTGAAAACCTTAATTGCTGGGACTAAGGGTTGAATGATTGTCTGAAAGGGACTGAACTGTGTAATGATATATTTTCCATACTGTATGCCATCAAAAAAGGGGTAAAAGTAAGTAATGGCTGAGATTAAGCGGTCAGGGGCATCAACTGAATCGCTCCCCTTAGATTGGGCGGTGAAGATGGAACTTCTTGGTTTTCTCGAGGGCAAAGTAGGAAAGTGAAGAGACGGAGGTGATGGTGAGTAGCTGAGTGTGTGAATTGGCAATGAAGAGAATGTGCAAAGGAGTTGTTTGTGCGATATTGGTGAAGTGGTGAATAGAAGATTATTCATGGCCATCCTTGTGGAATGGGTGGGAAAGTGATGAGGAAGATGGCCGAGAAAATCTCGAGAAAAAAGGAACGAATTGTTGTAGCTTGTAGAATCACAGAATTTTACGCTGCCAAAATATCCGAAAAACATATTGGGCTGATGGAGACTACTTTCTTTGTATAATTAGTGTCAAGCCCAAATTCATTTTGAGGAACTTCAGTAACGAGCATCAAAGTTGCAAGAGGAAAATGAAAATTGGAAAATTTCATAACTAAGTGTAGGGGTCGGGTGGGATGGGGTTTTCCCCCCAACCCAAACCCAAACCCAACCCAACCCAATCAAGTGTCGATCGGGTTGGGTTGGGACGTTGGGTTGGTCGGTTGGGCAAAGCGTAATTTATTACCATATATTTCAAATAAAACCAATACGTCATCTAAATAAGATTAATATTTAATACAAC
>CAIGRT010145747.1:0-19968 GCA_903798405.1 Fraxinus platypoda | reverse complement strand
AATTATTATGTCCAGATGCTATTCTTTTGCGATGATCGGTGCGTCCAGTGCGAAGCCGGTGTCGTCGCCCTCTTTGCCTTTGGGTTTGTTGTTGGCGAGAGGACAATGTTTCGAAGTTTAAAGGAGCAGTAACTTCATCGGAATTCCGAACATCCATGAGAAAAATATGCGAAATAGTTGAGACTAAAAGCAACCACAAAAAGTGAAGAAAGTTAATAAGTGGGAATAAAATTAGCATGAAATATATGAACTTATTTAACATATTTGCAGCTAATGCGAAATTTCTTCATGAAACCAAGTCAAGAGTATTCCACTCAATATTAATTTCTTTTGCTTTGACTCATATTGTTTTAGAATGAAATTAGACAAATGCGTGATTTGAATTTCTCAATTTAGCAAAAACAAATTTCTAGCACAGCCCAAGAAATAACAAATTCGCATGCCAAAAAATAGTTACAAAGCCTAAATACACAAACGAAGAGAAATTGAATCGAACAAAAATAATCATCAACCATAATAAAACGAAGAATTAAAAAATGAAATGGCAATAATTGATGGTACCCAGTGAAATTAACATGATCCATATTTCAAACACAAAGTAAGCTCTTTAAATTGAGCATTTCCATCTCTATTCCATAAGCCACAAAAAATTGTAAAACATAATACATAAAACAATATGCAACAACAGGGAATAAAACATTTTTTAGAAAACTGTAATATATTGTTAAAATCACATGCTCTGTCCTGCCATATAGCATGAGCCCATAGTTTAATCATATCTCATTTCAATATTTCTCAAAACTAATGAAACCAAGACATGGTGATATGAAGTTACAGGTTGAATGGAAGTCATTCAGCAATGGCTAATAACAGATATTAGGCACAATGATTACTTCAAAAAGAAAAATTATCCAAATGGCGGACTAAAATGTGACTCTCAAGTTACACATACCATAACTAATAAGACATTGGCACAAAATTTTTCTAAGGAAGAAATTAATGGGACACTATTAATCTCATTTTTAAGTGTTTCAAAATATTTATAGTAAAGAACAAAANCATCAAATATATTGGGGCAACGCCCGAATGTTGCAGGGGTCGAGGGGGCAGCGCCCCTCGTGGGGGTTTGGAGGCAACGCCCCCAACGGGGATCGACCTATAAATAGATTTTATATCTTTTTTTACAATATTTTTGTCTAAAATGTCGATGTTGAAAGTAGTCTCTAAACTTTTATATATTATTAGTCATTATATCAATATTTTAAGTGACACAGTATATAGGGTTTTACTCTTTAACATGTTTTCAAAACAGAGGCTTGTTTGAGAAAATCAATATTTTGAAATTTGATTGATCATTTGAGCCGTAGACAAATTGAATTGTTTGTCTGTACTTTTTTAGCTTCAATCTTGAAATTTTATCTTAAAAGATCAACATTGTCAAAAGAAATAATATAAATCCATATATTTTCATTATTGTTTTCAAACTTGAACAATATAGGATTTTAAACGAAGTGGTATATCACTGTATAAGAATAGGCATAACTCTTATTTTCACGTGTTAGACATTTGATAGAAGAATAAATTTGATGACAACGTGAAGTGATATAATAAATTATAAATAAATAAAATTTTAACATATCAGCGACTTAAATTTTTAGACGAATGCGATCAAATCGATACGTAGAAGCATGCTTGGCTAAGTCTAAAGAAAACTATAGTTACTTCTAAGTAATTTTTTTTTTTTAATCCACACATGTAAATGCAAACTGTCTTAAGGTGGCTTTCAAAAACCCTGATCTTACATGGAAATTTTTTTGAACCCAATACAATATAATGATCGTTTCATTTGACGATGTGTCTCATAAAATGGGCTACAAGCTTAGATCATTCTGTGGGCTATTAGATGGGCTTTTTTGTGTGTGTGTGTTGTCGGTATAGTTGGAGAATTTTGATATATGATTAATTAGCACATAAAGTCCCCACATTTCATTGTTATTGTGGAGAACGTCCATATCTTTCATTTTTTAGCATTTTCATCCTTATTTCCACATTTCATTGCATAAAATGTCATTTTCACCTATTTTCTCAATTAAAAATTATGAAATGACGAATATATCCCTCTCTTTAAATAAAACAAAAAGAAAAAAAAAATTGCAACCACAGTCCTAATTTTTTTTTAAAAGTGCAAACAAGTCACAAATAAATTATTAGAATGGTAATTAGTACATAATGTTCATATCTTTCACTGTTATTGCGAAAAAGTCTCTACCTTTCCTTTTTTTTTTGTTTGACATTTTCGCACTTAATTACACATTTGATTACGCAAACCATTATTTTTATCTATTTTCATCCAATTTCTTAATAAAAACATGTGAAATGACGAATATACCCTCCTATTTAAATAAAAAGTTAAAGAATTAATTGCAATCATAGTTCCAATTTTTTTTTAAAAAAAAAGGTGCAAACAAGTTCCCAATAAATTATTAAAAAAATTATTTTTTTAAAATTGCAAACGAGTCCCAATTAAATTTATTTAAAATTAAAAAAATTAAAAAATTGCAAACGAGTCCCAAATAAATTATTAAAGAATTAAAAATTAAAAAAATATATTTATATTTAAATGTGAGAGTATATTCATTATTTCACAGTTCTTTATTAAAAAATTAGATGGAAATTGATGAAAATGGTGGTTTGCACAATCAAATGTGTAATTAAGGACGAAAATGTCAAAAAAAATGGTAGGGACTTTTTAGCTATAACGGTGAAAGATATGAACATTATGTACTAATTACCCTTTTAATAATTTATTTGTAACTTATTTAATCTTTTTTTAAAAAAATTGAAACTGTGATTGCAATTAGTTTTTTTTTTCTTTTTATTTTATTTAAAGAGAGGGGTGTATTTGTCATTTCATAAATTTGAATTGAGAAAATAGGTGAAAAGAACATTTTGATCAATGAAAGGTTGAGACGTTTTCCACAATAACAATGAAAGGTGTTGACGTCGAAAATTGTATGTACAAAATTCAAGCCAACTTAGAGCATAAACGAGGATTTTTACTGATAATGACGCGTAAATTACAAGAGTGAACTACAAGTGTTTTCCTTTGTTTCTTGTCAAAGGAGATACTCGAAATGTGGGTAATGTAGGAAGAGTTATTATGGGTCGAAGTTGTATATCCTTCTTCTTCATTATTCTCTCTTTTATAGGAGAAAATATACGTGCTTTATTGATTTCCTATCTTGTCACCTGCAATTTCGAGCTGAAGAAGTACACACGATGGAATGATTCCATTGGCCTCCGAGCTCGGTCTGGCAGTCATGATGAGCAAACCCTACAAGTGGATTTTAGCAATTAATGAAGTAAACATTGGGAAATGAGCTTAACTCTTTGATCAGGGCTTATGTAAGCACTGATGTAAGATCATTCCCTGTAGATTTCCCTGATTGGCTAAATCATTGATTGTGTCAGTGATCTGTAATCATTAGAACCTCCTTGAAAGACTACACACTGTAGATCGTACGTGCTTTAACTTGATTTGTCCGACCTTAGAGCTCAGTTCGTCAGCTCAATTCATCAACAATGGGTAGATTTGGATTGGTTTAATGAGCTAGACTCTGTCAGACCATCATGATTTTAACTTTACAGGTGGTCTATCGTAATTAATGAATTACTTCGGGAAGGAAGCTAAGGTATATGATTGGTGAACTTAGGAGGTGTTGTCATGAGCCTATCCAAATGTATTTGATTGATTGGTCGTTCGACATTGTGTAAGAAATTTTCTATCATTATTGAACTCATATCAGTATGAGCTTAATATATGTAATCAACTGTACTTAATGAGGTCGCCTGGTGAGGTCGGCTTACCCCCCAGGTCGGAGCAGCTGGTGAGGTCGGATAACAACAAAATGTGTGGACGTTACGTGCTAATTACCCTCTTGATATTTATGCCTAATAAAATATAATTTACAATATATTGTTAACATCAAAAGTCACATTATTTTTTTTTTTTTGTTAACGCATACACGTTGTTATTGTTCATTTTTATATTTTTTTGTGTTCGTTTTTATTGTTCATTGTTGTTAACACGTACACGATGTCATCTTTGAGCTATTACTTTTTTGTTAACACATTTTTTATACACACATTTACTAAATTTAATAAGTTCAAAGAGCGCGTATTTTTGTCCCCCGTGAACATAACTTTTAACTGTTTGCTTGAACAATAAATTTCAAATTGATTTTAGTATATATCTCAAATATTTTAAAAGTCAATAAATTTCATGAGTATGAAACCGATTTTTTACAATATCTCCTGTATTTATTTTTGGGTATTCGATATCGGCCTTGATAGGTTTTTATGTCGAAATATGATACGAACCCACGTAACAATTGAAACTACGAAATCCATGACAAATTAGATCAAACCCAAGAAAGTTAAGAATCAACGTTTGAAAAATTCAACCCGATAAATTATTGAATCAAAAAATCAAGACGATTCGCCAACAATATCTTGATCCCGCGATCACAAAACTCATGAACATTACTTGCATTGTTGAATGTCACAAGAATTTAATTTTTGATAAGTTCGGAATTAATTCAATGAAGAACGAGTTGAAATCAATATGTTTAGCAATAATATCTCTCACATTGTGTATTTTTATAATGAAAAGAATAATCATATTTATATGAAATCCCTAAAACCTAGTTAAAAACGGAGTTGGACCTAAAAGATATAAAAAAAGATACCATAAAAAGATTTTTAACTAAAATAGAAATTTAGCCGAAATTTGGAAAAATGTGTCCAGGACTTTCACTATGCGGCCGTATAGGCTAATGGCCCACGGTAGCCATTCATCGGCCTTCAACTGGGTTTCAGTAAGAGGCTCTGCGGTCGCATAGGTCTTCACTTCAACTCCCTCATCCCCTGCTCAAACCAAGTTGATCCGTCTTATTCCGTCTTCCAAACCCAATCTAAAACTTGGTGTTTTGTTTGTTGTGATCGATATTTCATCCACCATAACTTGAACAAGTAATCACATGACTTCTTTGACATTCTTTACTTGTAACATAATCATTGGTCATTCCTCCAAGATCAACGAGCCATTGTCCTTATTAGCTCTCGTACCATGGTTCTCATCAAAATATGTTTGAGAAAATGTTTCTAGATGTTTAAAAACAACTTGATCAAAAAATATTTTTAGTCAAATCATTTTTTGTTCATACATTTCGTAGAATCAATAAGTACTACTCATTTCTTCATAAATCATTTACTCGTATTTATAAATACCTTGTCATGCGTACCTTTGAGAGATTATTGCTGAGTTCTTTCCTTCTTACTTAAAAAAAATATGTTTTTTCTTGGCAAGATTTCTTAACATCATTACTATGGTATTGTTAGTGTTTAGACTTTTTTACTTTGAATATTCTTTTGTTTGTTTCCTAGATAGAATAAGAATTTGTGTTGTATGTATTATTGGAGTGGCTTTGTTTACGTACTTGAAGATCTATGCAGGAATTTGCCATTAGATACGAATATAACTAATATCTTCGTGCATTACCTCCTGTGAATAGATTTAGTTATTAAAACTAGAACTAGAACATGCACCACTAGGAAAATCAAATTGGAGTTGAGCTTGGTTAGTTTTCAAACATCGGTATTAAATTATATTTTTTAGTGTCTATTTAGATTGATCGTGGCAATAACATTTTGACAAACTAATATTTCTTTTCATTATTTACATTGTGTATTGAGCTCTAACATTTTGTTTACTACTGTACTCCTGGCCACCAATTTGAAATATTCCCAACACTTGACAATTTATTTTTTTCTTTGTCATTTAGTGCTTGAACATATTGCTAATGTTTCATCTTCTTGAGTATCATCTAAATCAATTAGATTTGTATCCCCATGATCATCGGCTAAATTATCAAAAATTGGAACATCATTTAGACCACTAAATTGATCTAATGGAGGAGTTGTTTATGGTGGGTTGAAAGTACCAAAGAATTGGTTTAAGTGACCAGTTTCCAATAATGAATTTTATTCCATTTGGAATAATATACAAAAGAAAGAGGTAAAATAATATAATTTATGTTGAATTGGAAAGAAATAACTCATATAAAAATTTAGTGACAAGTAAAAGAGTTAATATGAAGATTGGAACAATTCACTATATATTAAAAGAGGCTAAGTAAATCTCGCACACGTGTCACAATTTCATGTCGTCGTCAAAAATCCCCTTTTTTACTTTTTTTTTAAAAAANNCCCCTTTTTTACCTTTTTAAAAAAAAAAAAAAAAGAAAATCAGCAACCTCATTCTCCTTTATTTTACGTAACATCCACTCCTCCTCACCCCCACTCCTCCTACTCTCCTTCCTTTCCTCCATTTTCTCTCTCCTTCCTTTCTTCCACGGCTTTTTCAATTGCGGTTGATGTGATCAGATTTTAGAAGGATTCCACCGTTGGAATACAGGTTTGGATTATGACTATTCATTTATATTGATTCTTCAATGCCGAAGGATTTGGTGGTTGGAATATAGGTTTGGATTATGGCCATTTTGTTCCTCAATCCTTTGTTAAGCATTTAGTGGTTGGAATACAGCTTTGGTTTATAACTATTCATTGATTATTCAGCCCTTTTGATTGTTGTTAAATCCTATGTTCTAACCAAACATTTCATTTCACTGAATCGGGTCAGTATGTTTTTTCGTGTGCCCCCGTGCACTCCTTGTGTGTGCCTCCGTGAGGCACACATCCTGCGCCGTGTGCCTCCGTTCGCGCACGGAGGCACGCAGCGTGCGCCTCAACACACGCACGGTGTGCCTCCGCTACCAAAACGCCCGTGTACCTCCGCGCCCCCGCTACCAAACAGGGGTAATATCATAAAGTAGCCATGATAGCCTTGATTTGATAGAAACCGCATGTATAAAATGGAAGTATTTCCCTACTATATAAATGTATATTTTTTATAAAATACAGTAAAATATTAGGGTATGATGGGATGGGCTGCCAGGCTGGGGAGTGGGGTAAAGAGTAGTTATTTACTTGGTATGGTGCAGAAGGATTGAGAATAGGCATATTGAGAAATTAATGGAAGCCATTGAGAAATGACTGGCCGGAGGCATGACTTGTCTGTCCACTTGGACGGAGGCATGGAGAAATGCCTCCATCCAATCCAAGTATGCCTCCGTCCAAGTGGACGGAGGCATGGGCGGAGGCATGGAGAAACGGAGGCATTCTCCAATCATGCTTCCGTCCACTTGGATGGAGGCATTTCTCCATGCCGCCGTGCGATTTTTTTATTATTATTATTATTATTATTTTTACTAATAACATTTTTTTAAACTATATAAATTTAACAGGATTTTAAAGTGCAAGGCACACTAAAAAATTAGAAAATACATTTTACAAAGCTTCAATATCTTTTCAAACTAACATAGCTTTGTTCCTCTTTTCAAACTTACATAGTTTTGTTCAATGTTATATTAATATATTATCTGTTTTTTGTTAAAATTTCAGGTAAAAATTATCTATTTAGTTATGAATGCTGATATTGGAAGCTGTGAGCTGGAAAAGAAACGCCGTCGAGCAATTTATGCTCGATCAAAGGAATCTTCTAATGCAAGACGGAGAGAATTGTATGCTGAGGCGCAGGAATTGCGTAGTGTGCGTAGACAACAACTGTATATTCAGAGGAAAAAAATCGCAGGAGAGGGTAGTTCAAATGTAGATGCAGCGTGTTAGTTTTTCTCCTTTTATTATACTAATTGATTATATTACTTGGCTTCTATTTTCTTGTGTGTGCATTGATTTTTTGTCATATCTAAATTATATTTTTTGGGTGATATGTTAGCTAGAAGTGTTAACTTCTACTTTCACTTAATTATATTAGTTGTTGTCATTCAATCTATTTAGAATTTTTTATGTTGTCCAATGTTTTAGATGCCTTGTCAAGGTGTTGATAATTCTTAATAAATAGGTGGTTTATGCTTTGGCTTTAGTGTGTTGCATTTTTGTCTTTTGCTAGAATTTATAATTTATAGTTTATTTGTTTTTCAAATAGGTTTTCCTGCTTTGCCGGAGTTGCAAATGTTAGAATATCCTTCCAATATTTTACAAATATTCCAACGAAATCTTACTTGTTACCTGCGCCAACAATTTGTCATTTTTGTGGAGCGAAAAAATTTCACAAAGAAAGTAAAGGTTTTTGCTGTTGCGATTGGAGTATTAAACTAAAAATTAATGATATACCTCCAGAATTACGTCTTCTATTTACATCTAAATCTGACGAATCAGTTAACTTTAGAACTTATATTCGAACTTATAATTATAATTTTTCTTTTACTTCCTTCGATGTAAAATATGATAAAGACTTATGCCAGAGAAATAAAGTAATATATACTTTTAGAATTCAAGGACAGATATATCATTACTTAAATGAACTTCTTCCTATCGATACTAACCCTTCTTATTTACAACTTTATTTTTATGATACTGAAAATGAAATAGAACATCGTTTAAAAATATCAGATAAACTTTCTCAATCAATTGCTGAAAAATTAATACACATTTTAGAGATAAATCCATATGCAAATTTTTTTCGAGGTTTAGCTAATATTACCGATTTGGAAAGCCATGAGATAAAAATTTCATGTAATTTAAGTATGGATCAAAGGGTTTATAATGCTCCCACAGTATCACAAGTTGCTGCAATTTGTGTAAATGATGAACAGTGTACTCTTGGCCTTCGTGATATATGTGTTTATGCTCATTCTGTTAGTAGACATAGAGTGTATTATTATTTTGGATGTTATGATCCTCTCCAGTACCCTTTGTTATTTCTTAATGGAGAGAGTGGATGGCATCAAGGTATTGAAAGAGTTAATAAACAGTATAGAAATAGTGATATTTCTTCTGTTGATACTATGCTCGATCCTCACTATGCTTGTTCTGCTGAAGAAATATTGAAGAATGAGACTGCAGGTATGAAAAATACATTGTTTCTTCATTTTAGTATCTTAATTTACTTTTTTTATTATTAACTTTTATTTTTTTTTCCCTATATTTTCATTTTTGCAAAAAAAGCGAGGACGATTACAAGTGTCTTGCCGTGAATACTACTGTTATAAACTTCAGATAAGATCATTAGATAATTCTGTGTTGCTACATGCCGGCCGTCTTTTGCAACAATATGTAGTTGACATGTATGTTAAAGTTGAATCGTCTTGATTAGATTACTTTCGTAATAATCAAACACAGATACGTAGTGAGGTTTACCAAGGTATTGTTGATAGTGTACATAATGGCGAAACTAGCGGTTCAAATGTAGGTCGAAGGACTATTTTGCCATCATCTTTTGTTGGTGGTCCTAGAGATTTGAATAAAAGGCACATGGACGCGATGGCATTAATCCAAAAATTTGGAAAATCTGACATCTTTTTAACAATTACATGCAATTCCAATTGGCTTGAAATTAAGCAAGTGTTAAAATTTTGTGATGAAGTTCAGAATAGACCTGATTTGGTTTCTCAAATCTTTAAATCAAAATTGGAAGAGTTGAAAAAAGATTTATTCAAGGAAAATTTGTTTGGACCAGTAGCTGCATATATATATGTTATTGAATTCCAAAAAAGAGGTTTGTCACACGCTCACTTCCTAATTATATTGAAATCAGGCTCAAAAATTCTTTCTCCTAAAAGGGTTGATGAAATTGTAAGTGCCGAAATTCCTGATATTACAAGGTATCCTTATTTACACTCTGTTGTTGTCAAGCACATGATGCATGGTCCTTGTGGTGTTTTAAATCCAAATAATGTGTGTATGCAAGATGGTGGAAAATGTAGAAGTCGTTATCCACATAGCTACACTTCGCATACTTCTTTTGATCAATCTTCTTATCCAAAATATAGAAGGCGAAATGATGGTAAGAATGTAAAGGTGAGAAAACATTTTCTTGATAATAGATGGGTTGTACCTTATAATCCTTATTTATTGGCTAAATATAACTGTCATATGAATGTAGAAATCTGTTCAACAATAAAAGCTGTTAAATGTTTGTACAAATATGTTTACAAAGGATATGACAATGTTAATTTCTCTTTTATGTGATTTAATCCTTATTTATTGGCTAAATATGACCGTCATATGAACGTAGAAATTTGTTTGACAATAAAAGCTGTTAAATATTTGTACAAATATGTTTACAAAGGATATGACAAAATTAATTTCTCTTTATGTGATAAGAATAAAATTGATGATATGAATGAAATAGAAAGATTTCAGTCTGGTAGATGGATTTCTCCCCCAGAAACAACTTGGAGGATTTATGGATTCACTATGTATGAAATGTCTCCAGCTGTTATTTCATTACAATTACATCTAGAAAATGAGCAATTGGTTATATACAAAGATAGTGACAATCTTAGAAAAGTTATTGGACTTGATGTTTTTCAAAAAACAATGCTTACTGAATTTTTTATGATGAATATTACTAATCAACAAGCAACAAAGTTGTTGTACAAAGAATTCCCTGAATATTTTGTGTGGGATACACAAAGTAAGTGTTGGACCGATAGGAAGAAAAAAAAAAGGTGATGTGGTTGGAAGGATTGTTGCAGCAAATCCTAGAGAAGGAGAGAGATATTTCCTACGAATATTGTTAAATCATGTTAAAGGACCGACATCTTTTGAAAGTCTTAAATTTGTGAATGGAATTTCAATAAAAACTTTTCGTGAAGCTACATTGTTACAGGGTTTACTTAAAGGAAATAATAACTGTGAATTATGTTTACAAGAAGCTTGTAATTATCAAATGCCTATTTCCTTGCGCCATTTATTTGCAACACTTTTAGCATTTTGTGGTCCTGATGATCCAAAAAAACTCTGGAATCAGTTTAGAGAATTTATGTTTGAGGATCTTTTACGAAAAGGTATGAGTATCACTAATGCGGAGGTAAATGCATTAAAGTCTATAAATTCATTTTTAGAACCACTTGGCAAATGTTTGAATGACTATGGATTGGCTATTTATGATGTTAGTATGCAGCAAGATAAAATGTTGGACAGACTTGTTGGTGAAGAATTAGATATATTTATATCTGAGAGTGATGTTTCATGTGTTGATAGTTTTAATGAAGAACAAAAAGCTGCTTACAATGCTATTCTAAGTAAAGTTTTTAGTAATGTTGGCGATACATATTTTATTGATGGTCCACGCGGAATGGGAAAGACATTTTTATATCGTGTGTTGCTTGCAGCTGTTAGATCAAAAGGTTTGGTTGCTTTGGCAACAGCATCATCAGGAGTGGCTGCTAGTTTGTTGCCTGGTGGTCGAACAGCACATTCAAGGTTTAAGATTCCACTTCATATTCATAATGATAGTGTTTGTACAGTAAGTAAACAATCTGCTTTAGCTGATTTGTTTAGAATGACACGACTAATTATATGGGATGAAGCTCCAATGATAAATTGTCAGGCTGTATAAGCTTTGGATAAGATGTTAAAGGATATAACTAACACTGACTTACTATTTGATGGAAAAGTAATAGTTTTGGGTGGGGATTTTCGAAAAATCTTGCATGTTGTCCAAAGGGGAAGTAAAGAGGATATAATTGCATCAAGTTTAGTCAATTCTTATCTGTGGTCCGATTTTACAAAAATAAAATTAGTTCAAAATATGCGAGCTCTCTTAGATCCTTCATTCTGTGAATATTTGCTTCGAATTGGAAATGGAACAGAAAAAAAACATTCATGTGATGGTTAAACTTTGGTCTACTATGACTATAGATTATGAGGAAGATAATATTTCATTACATAAATTAATTGATATTGTATTTCCTAATATAGATGACTATTCAAAAAATCTTCAACATATGATTAATCGAGTTATTTTAGCCCCAAAGAATGAACATGTGGATAACATCAACAGTATTCTCATTGATCGCTTCCTAGGAGATGCTTATACTTATTACAGCTTCGACGAAGCTTTGGATACAGCAGATCAATCCATGCAGGAAGACTTCTTCAATTCATTGACCCCCAATGGTATACCTCCACATCAATTAGTGTTGAAAATTGATTGTCCTATTATATTACTTCGAAATATTAATCCTACAGAAGGATTGTGTAATGGAACAAGATTAGTATGTAAACACTTTGAACGTAATGTCATTTGTGCTGAAATTGCTACCGGAGAATACAGTGGGAAGAAAGTTTTTTTGCCTCGCATTCCTTTTATACGCCTTGAATATGATAAAACAGTGTTTCCATTTAAGAGAACACAATTTTCAATACGTCCATGTTTTGCAATTACTATAAACAAATCTCAGAGACGGACTTTAGAATATGTTGGCATATATCTTTTAGAACCTGTCTTCTCGCATGGACAATTATATGTTGCATTATCAAGAGTAAGGACAAGTTATCTGTTAAAATTCTTGCGAAACCAATATTATCCAGTCAACTCCATGCTAGGTGCACAAAAAATGTTGTTTACCAAGAAGTTTTATCTGTAGTTATGTAATTTCTTTATACCTTACTACATTTACCATTTATATAACTCTTATTCTACAACAACTTATAGCCTATTGTTTACTTCCACTTCTTTATAATTATTTACAAAAAAATGTGAGATTGAAATTTTTTTTTCTATCCAACCAACATTTCTGGTTACTTATTCTTATATCCTACACTTTCATCTCATCTGCTTACCAACTTTATTGAAGAACTTCTAACACAGTGAAGTTGTCAATGATATCAGGGAATGATTTGGCTTTAAACTGAGGCTTCTAGCTTTAAGTCACAACATTACAAGAATGCATTACTATCTGCCTAAATTATACACCAGAAATGTTTTACGCTATTTGGGGACACAGCCAGCTATTTCCAGAATGACGGAAGTATTCGATGATACATGAAGACTGTTGTACTGAAGAATTACATGCCGAGCTTTTTGGTTAATTACAAGAGGACATGCTTTCACATATGTGAAAAAAAACCAAGGGTGCTGCACATTTTTCTTTAGTGTTAGATATGATCAATTGTGATGTACAACAACAATATTATTTACAAGAGCTACTTTTAGTTATTTCTCATTTCTCTTGTTTAAGTTTTTTGAAATCAGTGTTGTATGGTGAAGTTATGGTAACTGTATGAAAATTTGTTAACATTGGATTCTCAATTCAATGTTGTTCATTTATAAAATGTTAGTTTTTTCTATTGGATAGAATCAATTGTGATGTATAACAATAATATTATTTACTGGAACTACTTTTAGTTATTTCTCATTTGTCTGATTTAAGTTTTTTGAAATCAGTGTGTTGTATGATGAAGTTATGGTGATTTTATGAAATCTTGTTAACATTGGATTCTCAGTCAATGCACTACATTTATAAAATGTTGGTTCTTGAAGAAAAGAAGAGGAATTAAGACACGGAGAGAGTGTAGGGAGACACCTGAGTCTCTATCTTCGTGCATAGAACGGAAGCACATCTTCATGTCTCCGGCGCACAGAGACACGAGTGTCTCCAAGCATTGCACAGAGGCACATCTTCGTGTCTCCGTGCGACCAAGGCCACACAGCGTGTCTCCGCAAGGTGGAGAAATTAATATTTTAAATTATGATGTAATTGTTTGTTTAAAATATCTATATGTTTAAAAAGTCGCTTTTCACATATATTTTTACAGATATACCTCTTATTTTTCTAAAATTTAGTATAATTTAATATATTTTACCTTGATTTTAGCCATGTGTGAATAAGCCAAGTCTCCGTGAGGCAGAGAAACGACATCCTGCAAACTTTAGGTAAATCAATTTTTCCTGCAAACTTTAGGTAAATCAAACTTTAGTTAAATCAATTTTTCCCTTTTTCACGGAAGGAAGGAGCGGTGCATGACATGCTGCACACGTAAAAACTTTGGGTAAATCAATTTTTCCCTTTTTCACGGAAGGACGGAGTGGTGTTCATCCTTGTATTTTCTAATAGTTTACAATTTTGGATTGATGTGATTGCTGAGAGCCATACCTAAATCACTGTCAAAACATCCATACTAGATAAGTAATCATCAGTACTTTGTATCAGTGATACACGAGAGATTATATAATGCACTTTCCTTATCTTCTCTAACACTTGATATTTGCTCATCCTCAGTATTTCCATTCCCAGCCTTCCATTCCTCAAAGTAAGTCATAAACAAAATCTTCTTTTAAGCAATGATTTTAAGTAATATTTCTAACTATGTTTCTTTTTTTATGAATGCAGGAAAAATGAGCAAGAATTACAAGATAATCCCAAATATCCATCTAGGCCAAAGTGACTGGATTGCGAAAGTGATCGTCGCTGAAAAGAGTTCACCCAAATCTGCTAGAAATGGTTCTACCAGATACTTAAAAATGACATTGATAGACACTGAGGTATAATCTTTGTTATATCTATTTAAAACTATAAATGCTATACTCTCTGCTTATTTTGTTTTTTTCCTTTTTGTGATAATATAAAAGGGAAATAAGGTACAAGCTACGATTTTCGATCCCAACATATCAGCTCTTGAAGATAAATTTATTCTATCGAAGACATATTTGATATCCAATGCAACAGTCAAATACACACCACCACAGTTTAAAGAAACAGTAGGTAAATTCCAATGGAAAATATCTGGAACAACCAGAATTCAAGAGATCCAGGAAGACCATAGCGCACTACTGTCCTCTACATATGTGTTTACTCCTTTTTATCAAGTGCACGATTACATGAACACAAACACAGATATTTGTAAATTCTAATATCGTTCTTTTCCATTATTACTACTTATTGTTTTTATACATTCACCTGCTAATTCTTTATTTATTTATTTGCCAATATTTTTAGCTATCCTTGGAGCAGCTATTGATATTCGTCCGAAAAGACTGATTCAAACACATTTTGGATCGCAATTTTACGTGCAGGATGTGATTTTTGTGAATGATGAGTTTGTGAATCTACTTAGTTTGTTATATTTCTATCAATTTATTCAGTACAACTATTATAACTTCTAATCTTTTTCCACAGGTTTCAAATAATAGTATTAACTATGTGGAATGGTTTTGTGGGAGAGAAGCTTCTCTTATTTCAGATAATTTAACTAAAAGGCCAGTACTTGTTGGAAAACAGCTTAAAGTATCATCATTCAACGGTAAGCTTTACATAAATATACTCACCCAATCTTTCCTAACATTCAAAATTTTACTGAATTATTATGACAGGTCTTTCGATATCCACAAAGCCAAGTAGCTCTTTCATCATTGACCCTCCATTTGAACAAGCTACTCAATTGAAGTCTTGGTAGTATTTTAATCTTTTCTCCGTTTGCTATTGTGTTACAACAGTAACAAACATTTATTTTTGGCTATAGTTGTTAGTATTAAATCATTGCTCAACGAAATACCTTTAACATCTTAGAGTTAAATCGACAGTCAGAAAAAAAAAACTTGCTGTTTTAATAAATTTTTGGGTGTTTGGTTTGATTTACTGTTTTAAGTGAATCTTATATAAAGGGTGGATACAAATGTTCAAAAGCTCAACGACATTGTGGCAAAAAAGTGTTATTACGAATTGACATTGTCGAGGATATCTGTTCCAAAAGAGGACAAAATCACCCAGATAAGAAATATAGATGATCTTTTACTTGTGGTGAGTGGTTTTTATATTAAATATTTACATGATATGATTTCATCCTATTCCTTTTCTAACATATTATTTATTCTATTATCATAGCAAAACTACTTTTGGTTAAGAGGAAAGGCAGATATTGCACATCATGATCAATCATTCTAGTATATGTCTTGCAACAACTGCAATAAATCCACTTATGCTGACTTTGATGAAATCCATTGCTGTTCATTTTGCAAATATTGTCAAGCTCATGCTATTTCAAGGTGATAATGAATTTAATACAATACACATCTTCAACTCTTATATCATCTTTCAATTGTATATGAATGCTATTTTTGTTAATGACAGAGCTATTTTTTGTTGATGACAGAGCAAGAGCTTTTATAAAATTGCAAGACTTATCCTGATGTATTCATGCTACAATGATAGGAGAGATTGTCGAAAAGTTCTTACAGTGTTCTGCACTCACACTGATGAAAGAAATTGCTGAGGTGCATGTCTTAGTATAAAAATATATTCAATAGTTATTGCATGGGTACATTTATATTATTAACATTTATTTTTCTTTTTTCCAGGAAGGTCTTCCACCATCGATTGTCCCTTTGCAAAATGAAAAACTGTTTTTCTACATGAAAGCTATCAAACAGAAAAATAGAGAAGAGTACAAATACGATGTGATCTTTGTTATAGATGAATCTTCAACAACAACAAAAACTTCACACAACAGAGTTGATGAAAGCACATCCCTAACTCCCTTAGCTAAATCACTGCATTTCACACATGATTGTAATGAATCATCAGCAAAAGGAGAATTATGCTTTGGTTCCAAGGAAGGTGGAGAAGAAAAAGATGATGGTGACAAAGGAAAAGGAATTGCACCGAGTGAATCAGATGATGATGAAGTTGATGAAGCCACTGAATGATGGATGATAAAGATGTTAAACTGAAAGCATTTTTTGTGAAAGTTGGATGTAGTTTTTGTTGCTTTTGTCTCATTCCATGAATGGAATTATGAAGTTAAAATACTGATTTTGTTGACAGTGGATTAGTTATTCAACCAAACATCATTTATGGTTGAGTTTGGTTTTATAACTGTTGTAAGTCTTTTTGTTCACGATATATTTAAGTCATGCTTTACTCATTTCCATTCCAATTTTTTTCTCCATTCCAATTTCCACAGCATATATTTAGGTAATATTTTAGTTTATCTCGATTCCAATTTTCATATCAGTAGTAATAATGCAGATGTTAGTATCATGGTTTACTTCATATTTAATATACTTCTTTCTCTTCAATATATTTTCAATTAAATCATTTTAAACAAATATTGGTTTTAATATTAATTATAACACTTTCACCTACCACTCAACTACCTCCCCCTCACAATTTCACCTACCAAATTGTCTCTGCAAAAAAGTTTTCATCTCCAAATTATCTCTGCAACTTCTCTTCTCCAATTCACAAATTTCATCATCAATCTTTCAATCTCTCTAACTGCAGGAAAAGAGGTAAGTTTTATTACATGTGCCAGAAGGAAAATAAAGAGGAGTGGCAGTCGGTCTTGTCGGGACAAACGCATGGAGGCACCAGCGTACCTCCGTCCGCGCGCACGGAGGCACGCTGCGTGCGCAGCCTCCGTGCACGCACACAGAGGCACCATACGATCGATGCCTCTGTGAGACACGGGGGCACCGCTCCTCCGTGCAACTCCGTGCTGCACGAAGCTAGCTTTATAAATTGGCAAGCACATTTCCGTTTGTGATTTTTAATTGTGTTTCCAAATATGTGTTCATCATACTCCACTGTCATGCTCCAGTGCCGAGTGTTGTATTAGTTATTTTCACGTTTTTGCGACATCGCACCAAAATGATAGCAGCAAAAAATTAATAATTAGAAAAGCATTAGAAATCTATTAATAAACCTCATGTAGATGTTGAAGATTGAGAGTATTGAGTTTCAATTTTTGGTTTTAGTTTTTTTTAGCTTTTGGGAATTTGGTTTCCACATTGCATTTCAAGTGTTTGATTAAGCTGTAATTTCAAGTGTTTGATTGAAATAAAGCTGGAATTGACAATAAAATAAGATATTACATGTGTTGTTTCGACATCAATTTTGGCAATTCTTATCCCTCTCTTCATCATGTTGAATTGTGTATTTTTATAATTTGTGCAGATGTCTTTGGAATATACATTATCTACAGATCACTAGTTTTCGGCTACAATCGGTCAATTTCCAAATTATAGATACGTAAAAGCTTTTACGGATTTTATCAATTCTGATCAATATGCTTTATGTAGTAATTTCCATGCATTCATGGATGGAGTTATATATAGACGAGAAGAAGATCAACAGTTTAGTAGCAAGTTAATTCACGAGTTCATAATGAGAGTTATAGATTCTAGCAAAAATAATGAACTTTGGGTAAAATTAAATAACCACTTCGCACGCTTTAGTCTACAAGAGTTTTGTCTTATTACAGGATTACCTTGTCACGACACATCTGTTGATCTTCACTTCCGTAATAATCGACTTAGAAACCAATATTTTCATGGTGTTAAGAGAATTAGTATGAATATGCTATATGAAGCATTTCATCTCTGCGAAGACGAAAATGATAAATTTAAACTGGGATTGGTGATGATAGTAGAGTGTGTTTTGAAACCGACGGGAAGACATATTGATTACAGAACACTGGGTATGGTTGAGCAGCTTAACGACTTCCTGTACTTCCCATGAGGGCGTAAAGCATATTTTGTGTTGCTAAATTCACTGCAAGAATCTCAACTAGAAAGAGCACAAAGACTAGAAGAAAATCAACAAAATGAATGTAAATATGCGTTGCATAGATATCCACTGGCCTTTGAGGTATGTTTTTGCATTCTTTATTTTTCACAAATGTAAATATAGTTTATATATCTAATTTTTATAATCTTTATATTCAATTTTATAATTTTTATATTCAATTATCTCAGTATTAGATATATGAAGCTTTCCCACGGATTGGAAAAAAATTTGGACGACGTAGATACAAAACATTGCAATCTCCAAAAATGCATAAGTGGAAACCGAATAGATTTTGGACAGAGAATATAGTTAAACAATTTTTGGATAACGAGGAGGTAATTAAATTATTTAATTATATTTCTTTACTAAATATTATAATTCTTTGTCTTTTTACAACAAATCATTTGAGCTTTTCAATTACAGATTCAAGTCATTGCAGTCTTATACCCTACCGACGAAGAATTGCAAACAGCATGGTATACAACTCTTTCAATACCAACTGACAATCAACATAATGTATTAGATGTCATCGCAGGTAGAGATATCAACAATGTAACAGAACAAATCCCTAGAAACATACTGCCTGGACCTAGCCTAAGTTCTAGCTCCAATTACGTGACAAGAGAAGAGATGGAGGACATGTTCAATGTATATAGACAGCATGTAGTATCGGATGTATCAGAGTTGTGCAGCAATTTGCAAACAAACATTGTTGAACAACAGAAAAGCCGCTATGAAGCGATTCTTCGCAACCAACAGCAGCTATTTGAACAGTAACAAAAATGGCAACAAGACAACTTTCAGCAACAACAACACTAGCAACAACAACAACACTAGCAACAACAACACTATCAAAACATGCAGTCCAACATGCAGAATTACGTGGATACGAGTTTAATTTCAGTGAGGTCTTACATAGATGAAGAAAATAACAATATGATGAATACAATATCAGGCTGGAAAACAAATATGGAAGCTATTATGGCTTCCTTCCAAGAAGATCTTCATCCCCAACAAAGTGCGATTGTGAAGGATGCTTCAACATCTCAACAAGTGAAAGATGTTGAACATGTTGAAGGATTAACCAAAAACAAAAAACGTCAAAAACCTTCGACAAGTTATGCTCTAGACAACTATACTTTGGAAGATTATGATTTCGAAAAATATGTCGTTCTTAGAGATTAGGTATCACAAAATCCACCCGGGTAAGCAATCTAACTTCAACATTAAAATTTTACTGTCATTCATCTAAAACTAATTTTACTTATCTTATTCTTATGCAGATCATATTTGGACGAAGGAAGTGGAAATCTCCACAGCAGGGATGTTTTGAAAAATATAATGGATATTAAACAAGATATCACTACTAGGGTTAGTAAAATTAGTTTATCATTGATTATACTTATTATATTTCATTTATAGTTATTTATTCCGTCAGTAAATATATTTCATTCACCCTTATTTCATTTAGTAGAATGTTGACACGAAACTAAATTTGTTGAGGCGACGTATCAAAGAAGGTTGCACCCGTCTT
>CAIGRT010145725.1:0-22738 GCA_903798405.1 Fraxinus platypoda | reverse complement strand
AAAACGAAAAGTAAGGTTCTATTGAAATAATTAAATTGTAGTAGGGTTAAAATTGTTCAGAAAGTGATTCTCACTTGATGCGATATTTAATATATTATAGATATATACTACATAATATTACATACTACTAGATAATATTATTCAGAAGAAAAACATCAAGTTGCAAAAGATGGATAAATACTAAAGGGACACTCGCATGGCAAGGTTGCTTGGAAACTTTTAAAATGGTAATGAGCATACTAATGGACTTACTATCCTTGATTGTTAAGAGGGTGACGACGCTAACATAATAGGTGTAGGAGACAAATGAAACTATCAGTTTTGGAGAGAACTAAACAATCGAAACCAATAAGAATCTTAGAAATTGAATCATTAGTTACAAATGTAAATATATTCGTTTCGATTCTGTTTCATAATTTAAAATTTGTTTTGATTCTTGATTAAGATAAGATCAATAACAACAATATGTCATAAACAAGCTCTTACTCGATTCAAGAGGATTCGTCACTCTTAAGTGCAAATGTTCAATTTAAGAGAACATTCTTCATCAAACACAACAAATGAAAAAATTGGTTAACATAAGATCGTTAGACTTCTGTTTGATGAAGATTAAAATCAGATTTTTAGCATATTTTGATAAAAATGAATGAAATATGTGATTAAAAATTGTTGGTCTCATAGTAAAATTAATTGTTAATTTTGAATTCCATGAAAATATAAATTTTAATTTCTATCAAACTGTCATGAGGCATGAGCTCAAGAAAACATTCTTCACAAAATTAATAACACATAATTGCTGGTTAAGATAATATTACTAGATATATTTCCATAATACATAATCTGGGCTTTTGGAGGAAATAAACTTTGAGGATTAGTTCTCAAAATGAGTCATCCTTGGCAGTATATGAACAGCTACAACTTCCGATTCAGGTGGTGGAGCCACCGCCCAAATCTTAGCTGGTGTCGCTAAAATGTCAACCACAAGAATCTCTCCACCACCGGCACAAACAGCACAAACTCTTCCGCCGCCTGCAGCTATATATTCAGCACCTTTTAGATGCTCCGACAACTCGATCAGATTCTCCCAGCAATCATTTTCTGCATTATACTTGCTAAGAGAACCACTTTCCTGATCTACCTCGTATATAAAATCACCATCCACGGCAGCCGGGCCGATCCATCCGGCAAGCATCCCCCGCGGCATTTCTTCCCACTGATTTGTCAAGAAATCGTAAACAATCCCGTCTTTGGGGGCTTTTCCGTTTACATTTACCATGTAAAGCTTGTTTCTGTATCCAAGTGCTTCCACAGCTTCTCTACTGAACCTCCCGTCTTTAAGTGAAGCCATATTTTCCCAGTTCCAGTCCATTTCCTTCTTGTTCGTGTCCCATTTCTCGACAGACCGTGCTACATCGCTTTGGTACTGCGCACCAACGCCACTTGCTATGTATACCGCACCCTGTGCAGAACCTGCTACGCACCAGCGGCGTGGATTAGCCAGTGGAGGGCCAAAAGTCCAGTTACTGGATAAAGGGTCGAAGACTAATGGATGGCTTAACGCTGGAAGAAACTTGTGAGTGGTGGCGGATATCAAAACTAAGCGCCCTGAAACTGCTAGAGACTGAATAGGAAGAGATCTTGATATGAAAGAGGGATGCCGGCGGAGGAGGCACAGAGGTGGCTCCGATGGAGGACTTGGCAGCGCCTTCCAGGTGGACGAAATAGGATCAAAACAGCAGAAATCTACAGAATCTGGACGCGAAAGAACCGTGTAAAGAGAGAAAAATGGAGGAAAAGAAGGGGAGTAAATTAAACGCCGCCATGAATGGCACACTCTGTAGAGAACAGAAGGATGGAGAGTGGAAAGACAAATCTGAGCAAGATGATTTGGTAAGCCTGGAAGTAGAACGGACTCAAATTCTACCTCCATTTTCTGGTCATTTTCTTCATTGTATAATTTGCAGGGTTTTTTAGCAGAAATATTCATATTGTTCGTGATTCTACAATGGCAAATAGGCCTGTATTATATATAGAGATGGAGTTAACAAGTATCTATTTTGCTTACTTCCTAGTGTATATTTGATAAAACTGCGATAAAATTTTTATGAGCTTTGTTCAATTCATTAGAATCAAAATTTTTATTTTCAATAAATATTTTATTAACTTTTACCAAAATATATTTCTATTAAAATCTCTATCAAATAATCCAAAAATCTTTTTTACTGGGCCATATTACGATTATAGTCGGAGCAGGTAAGGTAATAAAAAATGCAAGAATCATATATACTTTTTATTATTGGAGTGGAGTGTCTTAAAAGAAAGTAGGACAAAGTTATACCTCACGATTTGTTAGAAAGTGCAATGAATGATGCAACTTTATATGTTATAATAGAGTCCAATATCGACTTTCCTGGTTCAAGACAAATATTTATGATATCAACTAATTTTCGATTTTCATAAACAATATTTCTTTTGAATTGTGTGGTAGTAATAAGAAATTAATTTCTGTTTGGTACCGTTAAAAAATCTGATTAAAATCTAAGTTAAAATTAACAATTAATTTTAATCGCACATTTTATAAAACTCACAACTTTTCAACCATACATTCCATCAACATTTATCAAAACCTACTAAAATTCGATTTTAACCTACCAAACAAAGGTAAATATCAAGGTTCTTTATTGATATTAGATGATATCAATAATTATCTACGATGACCAATAAGGTAAAGACTCTTCAATTGACACTCTATGTAGAGCACCACATGCTAGACCGTTGACAACTATTGAGGCCATCTACGTTCTCTAGGCTGTCTATCACTATGAGACCCTCTACATTCATAGTAGGTCATCTATCACTATGAGGCCCCTACATTCATATTAGACTGTCTATCACTACGAGGCCGTCGACCACTATACGTTCATAATAGGCCGTCTATCATTATGAGGTTGTCGACCACTATGATGATCTCTACGTTCACACTAGGCTGTCTATTACTATGAGACCCTCTACGTTCATACTAGGACGTCTACTATAATGAGGTCGTCGACCACTATGAGACCCTCTACATTCACACTAGGTCGTCTACTACTATGAGACTGTCGACCACTATGAGATCCTCTAAATTCATACTAGGTCGTCAACATTATGAGGACATCTACGTTCATATTATGTCGTCTACCACTACAAGGCCTCTATGTTCATACTAGGCCGTCTACCACTATGAAGTCCTCTACGTTCATACTAGACCGTCTACTACTATGAGACTGTTGACCACTATGAGGATATTTACATTCATACAGGGCCGTCTACCACTATGAGGCTCTCTATGTTTATACTAGGTCATCTACCACTAAGAGACCTCTATGTTCATACTAGGCTATCTACCACTATGAGGTCCTCTACGTTCATACTAGATCGTCTACCATTATGAAGTTGTTGACCACTATGAGGCTCTCTACGTTCACACTAGGATGTCTATCACATTTTGAACCATCTACGTTCATTCTAGGACGTCTACCATTATGAGGTTGTCGACCACTATGAGGTCATCTACATTCATATTAGGTCGTCTACTACTCTGAGGCCATTTACGTTCTACTAGACCGTCTGCCTCTATGAGACCATCTACGTTCATACTAGGTCGTCACCATTGTAAGGTCGTCTACCACTATAAGGCCCTTTAGCTCACACTAGGCCGTCTACCATTATGAGGTCGTCAACCATTACGAGGTTCTCTATGTTTATACTAGGACGTCTACCACTATGAGGCCCTCTACGTTCATTATGAAGCCCTTTACCACTACGAGACCAACACAATACTTAACCAAAAAAATAGTCATGACTTAGGTGCGAACCATTTAATGGTTATCGTGGACACAACCAACCGCTGTATAAGTGGATGTCTTCTTCTCAGAACGTGGGGGTGGTGGGAGATGATACGTGGGACACGTGGCACAATAACCGTCTTATAGTTATATGGCTTCAATAACCTATAAATACTCCTAAGGCGAGACAGATATGGATCTGAAAAATTTCATCTATTTGAATACACATTCTATCTTTTCTTCCTAAGTAACATTCACGAATCCTCTACTAATTCTCACGTCGGAGGTACAACGAGGAAGAAAGTCCCGACCTCATTTCGCAGGTAATTTTTGTTTATCCGAATAGCAGAAACACCTTGGACCTCTAGAAGGGCACGGAGGTTTGTTTCATAACCATTTCATTTATGAAGAATACTTATCGACTAAGATCTTTTCATCATACTTCCAGTATTCTATACATTTAGTGTTAAGGTTAGTTGAAAAAACCTTATATTTATCGATCACAAAATTTTCAAGAATATTTTGAAATATTTTTTATTGTTGAATATATTATGTCAATGTTTGAGCCACATTTTTTGAGAAAATAGGTTTTGTAATAGTGATTTATGGAGAATATATGATTAGAAATTAGAGAAATGTTGGATTTATGGGTAAAATTATTTTATTGAATTTTTTTTTATTGAAAATGAATTTGGAAAAAAATATAGCTCAAAGACAAGCTAAATGTTTTATATACTTGTATTAGGTCAGCAAATATGAATTAAGCTTCTTGTACAGATGAAATGTGTAGGAAGCATTATAGATAATGATGTGGCAATAATGGATTGACTAATTTAAATTTGTTATTTTGTTCAACATCTAATGAAATTGTGCCATCTGACAATCTGTCAAACTATAAAAATTGTAGCATGATTGTTTTATTCCTACCATAGAAAAGGATGTAGTGGGTCTAGCTATTTACATGTGTACAAGGAATGTGAGAAAAATATTATACTCTTTCTTGACATTACAGTGAAAACGTGCTGGCAAAGGACATGACTTTCACTTTTAGTGTTGGTCACCGTAAATCTATATATTTGCTTTACTTTTAAATTATTATTGTTCTTGCAAAATAGGTTGCAAAATAGGCAAAGCGACTATGGTTTAAATATCTCTAACTTAGTTCTGCTGCCTTTTCTATGCCATGATTTTTCATTATGTTAAATTTTCATCCCTTTATTATAAAATGATATTTTTCTCCCACAAAATGATTCAGGCAAAAAAGTGTAGTTAGTTCGATAACGATCTAGTGACATTTTTTTTCGATCCGAACCAAGAAATAACTTAAATATGATGCAAAACGGATTTCGTATATTTGATCAGAGATTTCTGTGCAAATACGAATCGTTATCCACGAAACTTGCTGTTGGAAATCTCATTACAACATCATACTTTTGTCAGTATCCTGCTATATACCAAATTGCTACTTTATTTCATGCAATCACTGAAGAGTTACAGAGAATTGTAAAAGAGGAAGAAAGGAAATGGCGGGAAATTCTATTGAGAATTGAATTCTCTATCTTTCAAATTGCTTCAACTAACACATGTATATATACAAAATGGACAACAGCTTCATGCTTTATGAATGAATGCGTATCTACACAATTACATAAATAACCTCATCTAATAATTGGCTCAACACTCCCTCTCAAGATGAGGAATATATATTCAACACTCCCATCTTGTATAACAGCAGTTTGAATCTAGTTCCACCAATGGCTTTTGTTAGCAAATCAGCAACTTGATTTTGAGATGCTATATATAACATTTTTATTTCACCTGCTTGAACTTTGTCTCTAACCAAATTACAATCAATCTCAATATGTTTTGTTCTTTCATGGAAAACTGGATTACTTGATATGTGAATGGCAGATTGATTATCACAGAATAGTAGAGCTGCCTTTGATTGCTTCAACCTAAATCAATTAGTAGATTTTTCAACCAACTCAACTCGCATGCAGCAGCTGCCATTGATCTGTACTCTGCTTCAGCAGAGGATCTTGACACCGTATGCTGCTTTTTGGATTTCCATGATATCAAGGAGTTCCCCAAGAAGATGAAATAACCAGTAATGGACCTCCTAGTGTCTGAGGAGGCTGCCCAGTCCGCATCACAGTAACCTTTGAGCTGCAATTCTGATTTACTTTCAAAGAATAAACCTTGTTCCGGTGTGCCTTTCAAGTACCTTAGAATATGATGAACAACTTCCATGTGAGGATGCTTTGGTGATTGTAAGAACTGGCTCAGTAATTGTACAGCATAAGAAAGGTTAAGCCTTGTTATGTTAAGTAAAATAATCTTCCCACCAGCCTCTTATACACACTAACATCCAACACATTGCTTCATTCATCCTTGCTTAATTTCAGATTATGTGGAAGAGGATTTGCTGTTGGTTTGGCCCCTAAATAACCAGCATCAAATAAAACATCCAAGGCATATTTTCTTTAGTAAAAAATGCCCTTTGCAGTCCTAGCAATTTCAAGTCCAAGGAAATACTTAAGAATCCCCAAATCCCTTAGCTTGAATTGATCATTTCACTCCTTCTTGAATTGATCAATATATGACAGATCAATTCTACCAATTATAATATCATCTACATAAACTAATAAAACAGTGAATGGACAGCTATTATGTTTGCTAAACAAAGAATAATCAGCCTTTGATTGCTGAAATCTTTGTGACAGGACATATGAAGTAAGCTTAGTGCTCCACTGTCTTGAGGCTTGTTTAAGTCCATAGATGGACTTGTTTAACTTGCAAACGAGACGTTCTCCATTCTCCTCCTGCTGCTCATAACTTGGAGGCATCATCATGTACACCTCTTCATGCAATTCGCCATGGAGAAAGGCATTACTTATGTCCAACTGGTCTAAATGCCACTGTAATTGAGCTGCAATGGCCAACAAGGTTTTAACTATTACCAATTTCGCCACAGGGGAAAAAGTTTCCTCATAGGCCAAGCCTGATTGTTGAGTAAAACCTTTGGCAACCAGGCGAGCTTTCTTTCTCTCCTCAGTTCCATTTGAATGAAGTTTAACTTTATACACCCATTTACAGGCCATAGGCTTCTCATGGTCTAGGAGCTTAACAACATCCCATGTTTGATTTGAAACAAGTGCTTTATACTCCAAATCCATAGCAAAACATCACTCAGGATGCTTGGATGCTTCATCAAAAGATTGAGGCTCAAACACAGTAGATAGAGCCAAAGCATAATGTTTATGTGTAAGAGACAGCTGAGTATAAGCAATATGATCTAATATTGGATATTACTTACATGAGACAAGACCTTTGGCCAAAGAGTCTGATGTAGGGGTAGGTAACTGAGAAGCTAGATTACAGTGATATTCCAAGAGATAAGAAGGTGGTCTGATGGTCCTTTTTGACTTTCGAATAAGGATCAAAGGTGGAGAAGATGGAACCATAGATGAGGGAATTGGAGCAGTAGAAGAATGTTCAGAGTTGGAATGAGGATGAGGTGAAATAGATACATCAGCTGAAACATAAGGTGGAGGAGAAGTGAGAATATCATGAGAGGAAGATAGCTGAGTTGAAGAGATAATCTGATTAAATTGTGAAGAATCTTTAAAATTGGATAAGGACTGAAAGAAAGAAAGAAAGACGATGAAATGGGAAGATGCTTTCAATGAAAATAACATCTCGAGAATGAAAGGTTGTATTGGTATGAAGGTTATATAGTTTATAAGCCTTCATACCATAATGATAGCCAAGAAAAATGCATGGAGTGGATCTGGGATCAAACTTTGATCTGTTTCTTTTCAAGGTGGCAGCATAACATAGACAGCCAAACACCCTGAGATGAGAATATGAGGGTGCGATGTTATAGAGCACTTCATATGGGGATTTATCAGCAAGAATAGAAGTGGGGGTTCTGTTTATAAGATGTGTGGCAGTGAGGATGCAGTCACCCCAGAATTTATGTGTTAAATTGGCCTGGAATTTTAGGGCTCTAGCAATGTTTAAGAGGTGTTGATGTTCCCGTTTTGCTGTGGAGTTTCAACACAGCAGACTTGATGCAAAATCCCTTTAGAATGAAAGAAATCTATCATTAGAAACTCTGCACCATTATCAGACCTTAACGTTTTAATATTGCTTTGAAAGTGTGTTTGAACAAGAGAGTAAAAGGCTCGAATAATGGGTCTGGTTTGTGACTTATTTTGCATTAGATATGTCTATGTAACTATACTATAGTCATCAACTATAGTGAAAAAGTATTGAGATCCATTTAAAGAAGGAGTGGAGTAAGGCCCACAAATATCGCAATGAATGATATCAAAAGCCTTAGAAGCTCTTGTTTCACTAAGGGAAAAAGAGAGTCCATGTTGCTTGGCCAAAGGACAGATGGAGCAATGTAAGAATTTATTGAATTTGATATTAGGAACATGTTTGTGAAAGGCAGACAACTTTGAAATAGGCACATGACCTAACCGACAATGCCATATATCAATATTACTTTTGACATTACTGATGTTTTGTGCATTACAAGAAGTAGCAAAAGCTTTATTACAATGAAAATTAGCGACAGGACTGCAACATGATATAACAGGTTTATCATTGGAAGATTTGACAAAATTTGCACTGAACTAAGGAAATTTGAAGAGCTTGCTGTTGGACTTGAATTTGGACTGATGATCAGGAAGTTGAAAGTGATATAACACATCCTCAAGTTTGCCTACCCCAATCATCCTCCATGTTAAAAGATCTTGTATAAGGCAAGCATTATGTACAAAAATTAGAAAATAATTATGCTTAAGAACAAAATTGCTGGCAGATATTAGATTAAAAGTAAATAATGGCACCACTAGAACATCAGTCAAGATCAAATTATCAGATAACTTCACATTGCCAACATTAGTTACAGCTACATGATCTCCATTTGGCAGCCTAACAGATGCATTTGTCTCAACTGTGATATTAGTTAGGTATTTGCTGGAGCAAACCATGTGTTCCGATACTCCAGTATCAATAATCCACTTAACTCCATTTGCATCAACATTGTGACAGAAGTGATTACCTGAAAAATCAGAAGTTTCAAGAATAACGGATGAAGCCAGTGGAATGTCTTGTGATTTCGAACTGCTATTGGATAATTGTGCTTACAATTAAGGAACGAGCATAGCTAAGAGTTGCTCACACTGATCTGGAGTAAAAGGACCATTTGACTGATAATTAACCACCTCAGACTTTCTGTCAGCTGGAACTTGAGCCACTGCATTAGCCATAGGTGTTCTGCCTCTAGCAAGTTTATGACCTGGAAGATAACCTATGAGTTTGTATCACTTCCCTCTAAGATGTCCTAACATACCGTAATAAATACACATAGGTTTATCTTTCCTCTGAGATGGATTGTACGAGTTATACCTCTGATTTCCATTTGGTCCATTCAACACTTTACCAGCAAAAGCAGCTGCCTCGAAGTGTTGCTGCCTTTTAGCAACAACATCCTTATGCCTTTCATCTTGCAAAATGAGTGCAAATACCTTGTTTAATGAAGACAATGGATCCATTAACAACACTTGACTTCTAACTGCAGAAAATTGATCATCTAGCCCCATTAAAAATTGCATAACCTGATCCTCATGTTTGTAGCAAGTGTTGTTGATATCAGGCCTATAATTATCCAATTCTTCCCAAAGTTCTTTGAACCTATTAAAGTAGGAGCTAATTGAACCATTCTCCTGTGAGATAGAAACGATATGCTTCTTCAATTCATATACACGTGTGCTATTGCCTTGGCTGTACCTATCACGAAGCTCGATCCATATTTTCCTTGCAGAATCCTTATGCATCACACTAGGATAAATTTCCTTAGGGATGTAATTGATGATCCAGGAAGGAACTACGTGATTACATCTTTTCACCAAGCACTGAAAAGAGGATCATCTTTACGAGGCTTCTCTATTGTTCCATCGATAAAGCCTTCTTTGTTTTTGACACTAAGAGCCATGATTACAGCTCAACTCCACGTCATGTAGTTGTCTTTAGTGAGAGCAATTGAAATGATCAGCATTCATGTATTATCTCCATAGTGAAGATAGTAAGGACAGGCTGGATCTGAAAGTAATCGGCTAAGAACTGAATTGCTATTTTCAGCAGCCATCTCTCCAACAGATGAATCGTTGGATGAATTTATGTGATCACACTGACTTTGTAAATCCTGCAACATTCGAGTCCTCCGCCATTACACGAAAGTTTCAATTAATTTCTCTGATACCATGAAGAGTTGTAGAGAATTGTAAAAGAGGAAGAAAGGAAATGGCGGGAAATTCTATTGAGAATTGAATTCTCTATCTTTCAAATTAGCTTCAGCTAACACATATATATATACAAAATGGATAGCAGCTTCACGCCTTGTGAATGAATGAGTATCTACACAATTACATAAATAACCTCATCTAATAATTGGCTCAACAATCACCTTTAAAAATTAATGGTGATGTTGTCACTGTTTGACAAATTATCCTCATAGGAAATTAAAACCTTACTAAAATATACAAAGTTTGCTTAATTTGTGGGGGAATAAACACCGCCTATCTAATGAAGAGTTCTTATTCAACGTACACATAGCTTGCATATAAAATTGAACTCTTGTCAATGAGATAATAAATAACACATCACAGTCATAAATGTTTGACGATCTTTGAACAAGTAGATTGCTTGTATGGACATAATATTGAAAAATACCGAGAGACGGAATCTAGAAATTGATACACAAATTTATAAGTCAACAAGTATAAAAATGGACAATAGAATCACAAAATGATAAAATAAACTCGATAGGTTTGAACATGTATATGATACTCTGTCCTAAAATATTCGCTCTCTCACATTTTTGAAATTGCTTACGCTGGCAAATAATTCAAAGGATTAAACAAGCCTTGAAAGTTGATTACCAAGCAAAAATGAAGAACCTATTGATGGAATACGCAAGCAAAATTATCCAGAAATTTAAATATTTCTTTAATTCAATAAACAAGATCGTCTAAATGTTTACGTGTATGTTATAACAAGAATTAGGGATTCGAATTTTTACTTAAATTCGATGATCAATTCTAGAACTGGATCTGAATCACGAACTTTCAACTTTTTTGGTCACGAACTTTTAGTCTTTTAATTGCAAGAACTTGATGCTTCAAACCTCCAAGTCTTCTATGATATTCTTCAAAGTCAATACTACACTGATAGGTAAACACCTTCTTCTAATTAAATCAATAAACTAATTCTTAGATTAGACAATAAGAAAATATTATTTTTCTCACTTTTCTCTCTCTCCCTCTCCCTCTCCAAATTTGAATACTATGGAATTATGTATTATGATTCTTATATGATTTTTATATCTATCTAATCTCTATTTATAGAGATAAAAGATGTTTCAATCCATGTAAAATAATAATTCCAATATCAAATATGAGTCTTAGTTAAAATTAAGAGTTTTAATTAAAGTCCAAATCCAATTAGTTTACATTTAATTACAAGTGTAGTCATAGAACTTCAATTATAATTATAATTAAGTTTACAACTTTTATATTAATTACAAGTAAGTACAAAACTTTTTAATTACAATTAAGTCCAAAACTATCGTAATTACCGTAATTAAGTTCAATTACTTTATAGAGCTACCACATGGGACCTAACTGGACATATATTTTTCAAGCTCCAAAAATTAGATCCTATCTAGTCAACCTAGATCACCTAATCTGATTATTAGTCTTTGCTTTTTCCACTAAAGGCAAAAGACTGAACTCTCGAAATCTATAAGATCACATAAGCCAATAAATCTGTAATACTTTCCTTTGACATGTCGTATATGTATTTTATCCCTATCTGAAATTCGATAATTAGGTACAAGCATAAAAGACTATTTCGCCCCTCTATTTATTCTAACTAACTTAAGTACAATTTTCTTCACCGATCCTATGAACAAATCATAGATGTCGAAATTTAGCCGTCGCTAAACATTGAGGTCAATTTTAAACGTTCAACAGGAAATATTTAAGTAGTCACTCTACCCTTTTTTAGGGCGACGATTCCCAACACGAATTTATGTTCTCTACTTCGCTCATTTTCAAGTTCCCAACTCATCGAGATATTTTACCAATCAAACTAATCTTACCCATTGATGAATCAGAGAACCATTAAAATCACAAAATGGTATACATAACCCTGTCAAGGGATTTAGATGAAATACACAATGGTCAAGTGGAATTTAATTCTCCGCACAGTCGTTCTATAGAGTTAAACTTGACATGTGGTCCATTCAATACACTCCTAGTGTACTAGTGTCACCTTTAACTATTTTTGTGATAAGGACAAATCACAAACCTGAATAGTGAATCAGACAATACTACAACCTTCTGGCACAAGGTGTCAACCCTTATACATGGTGGTGAACAAATTATTTATAATCAAAATATAAGTTGTGTCACACTATATTTCTCAACGCAAGTACCCAACTTATATTATCACAAGTGATCATAGACATTTTAATTCGCATGCTCAATAATTAAATAAATAAAATAAAAATAATTTTATTTAATATATAAGAATATTGTTATTTTTACATCAATAAAACTATATTATATGGGCACACAACCCAACAAATCTCCCACTTGCCCTAGAGTATACGTGTCATGTCTTTTAACCCCATGCTTTGCAGATGTCCGTCGAAAATCTTAGTCGACAGGCTTTTGGTAAATGGATCCTCGATGTTATCCCCAGTGCCACTTTTACTGACAATCACATCTCCTCTACTAACTATCTTTCTCAAGAGATGATATTTTTTGTTTGATATGTTTACCCCTCTGATGACTCATTGGTTCTTTAACATTTGCCACTGCCTCACTGTTATCACAGTACAGTGTTAAGGGCTATGCAGAAGTAGGCACCACCTCGATGTCCGTTAGGAATTTTTTAAGCCACACCGCTTCTTTAGTGGCTTCACAAGCTGCTACATTTTCAACCTCCATGGTAGAATCAGCAATACATGATTGTTTGATATTTCTCCAAATAATGGCCCCACCACCAAGTGTAAACAGTGATCCTGATGTAGACTTTCGAGAGTCCTTATCAGCCTGTAATTCCTTATCCTTCGAAGGTATTTAAGGATATGTCACCCAATGTTTCGATCTAGGATTAGATTGATATCGACTCACCATACCAACAGTATAACAAATGTCAGGTCTAGTGCACATCATAACATACATGAGACTATCAACCGCAGATGCATAAAGTATCCTACTCATGCTCTCCATCTCTTCAGGAGTCTTAGGGGATTGATTCTTAAAGAGTAAGATTTCATGTCTGAAAGGCAGATTACCCTTCTTGGAATCTTGCATGGCAAATGTGACAAATATTTTGTCAATATATGAAGCTTGAGATAAAGCTATCTACCAATTCTTTTGATCTCTTAAGATCTGAATGCCTATAATATAGCTAGCTTCACCTAAGTCCTTCATAGGAAACTGTTCGGCCAACCACGCTTTCGTAGATGATAACGGTCCCACACCATTTTCAATGAGTAGAATATAATCCACATAAAGTACCAGAAAAATTAAAATTGTCATGTATCTTCTTATAGACACAGGGTTCGTCAAAGTTCTGATCCAAACCATATGACTTAATCACTTTGTCGAATCTTTTGTTCCAAGAACTTAATGTCTGCTTCAACCCATAAATGGACATTTGAAGCTTATAGACTTTGCTTTCATGACTATATTTTATAAATCCATCTGGTTGTATCATATAGATACATTCCTCAAGATGGTCATTCAAAAATGTCATCTTCACATCCATTTGTCACACCTCATAATCAAAATGAGTTGCAATAGATAAGAGAATCCGGATAGACTTAAGCGTAGCCACAAGCGAGAAGGTCTCCTCATAATCGACGCATTTTCGTTAGGTAAAACCCTTAGCCACTATCCTTGTTTTGAAAGTTTCAACTTTCCCGTCTACTCATTTCTTTCTCTTGTAGACCCACTTGCACCCGTTGTGTTTTATCCCTTCTGGTGAATCCACAAGTTCCGAGACCTGATTGGAATACATAGATTCCATTTCAGTATTTATAGCTTGTTGCCATAAATCTGCATCTACATCATTCATAGCCTCCTTATATGAAGTCGGATTATCAACTTGTTTTGTGGAGATCGCCTGGTTTGACTCTCCGACTAACAAGTATCTAGAAGGTGGTCTGATGACCCTCTGACTTTGTCTAAAGGGCGGTGGATCTTGGACTGTGGCATCATTTGGAATTTTAACATTTGTATCATTGTTGGTACCACAATTAGGTGATGCAATTATCTCATCAATAACTTCAACGTTTATTTGATCTATGGGATTAGACAATGACTCATCTTTCCCACTCAAATCACATTGTTTAGGTATTTCTGACACCAAAGGTTGTATATCACTAGGTTACGTTTTAGGAATCGATGAAAAGGAATTGCTCCCACTCATTTCTTCCAACGTGACCTTACTCTTAGATTGACGTTCATCAATAAACGTATCCTCCAAGAAGGTTGCATTTCTGCTAACAAAGACCATCCTATCTAGAGGACTATAAAAATAATATCCCCTGATACCTTTAGGGTATCCCGCAAACAGATATATCTCTGATCTAGACTCCAACTTTTTTGCCCTCCCTTTCAGCACATGAGCCGGACATCCCCAAATTCGAATGTGACGTAAGCTAGATTTGTGCCCATTCCACAATTTCAAGGGAGTCTTGGGAACAGACTTAGAATGAACTAAGTTAAGAACATATGCTACTATTTCCAGTGCATATCCCCAAAATGAGATAGGTATAGTTGCGAAACTCATCATTGACCTAACCATGTCTAACAATGTCCTATTTCTTCTTTCTAAAACGCCATTCTATTGGGGTATACCTGGCGCACTCAGTTGAGAAACTTACCATTTTCTGTCAAATAGTCCCAGAATTCTCCCAAAAGATTTCGTCACCTCGATCTGATCGAAGTGTCTTAATACTCTTACCCAAATGTTTCTCGACCTCAGTCCGATACTCTTTGAATTTTTCAAAAGCATCTAACTTTTGAGCCATTAGGTAGATGTATCCGAATCTAGAGTAATCATTTGTAAAAGTGATAAAATACTCATAGCCCCCTCTCGCAGGTGTATTCATGGGTCTACACACATCAGAATGAACTAATTCTAATACTTCTTTGACTCTATGTCCTTGTGTTAGAAAGGATCTCTTGGTCATTTTACCTTCCAAACAAGAATAACAAAATGGCAATGGTTCGATCTTAAGTATGTTAAGTGGACCATCTCTAGCCAATCTTTGTGTCATATTAAGGTTAATATGTCCAAGCCTAAGATACCACATATATGTATCATTAGTATGGTAAGACATTTGTTTATGGTTTGCAGAAATAATATTTATTTCATTTGTGGCACAATTTAAAATGTAAAGACCATTAGTCAAATGTCCAGCACAAATAAGAGCTTTATTCTTTAAAATATAAAGCTCTCACAGAGTCTTCTACTCTCCTAAAGTACCTACATAGACAAGCATATATGATTAGTGGCTCCAGAGCTTACAACCCACGAATTTGCAGAATCAACCACCAAACATGACTCATCAATAAAAAACTCACCAGCATCCTGGTTTTTAGCTAGTGCATCAGGGCAATCTTTCTTCCAATGTCCTTCGCGATCACAGCGAAAACACTTACCTTTTGGCGTTCCATCTGATTTGAGCTTTTTGTTGCTACTTGGCTTCTTGTTAGATCTCTTCATCTTCCTTCCAGCTCCGCCTTTTGGCTTGGAACTGGAGGAGCTAGCAATTGCCACATGAGCATGGCCATTCTTACCCCTAAGACCACTTTCCACATTTTGCAACTCATTCATCAACTCAGTCAATGTCATATCCATCTTGTGCAAGTGATATTCCTCAACAAACTATGAAAACATATCAAATCAAGAATTCAATACCATATCAACTCGAGTTTTTTAGATCGATAGTTGCACCCAAATTCTTTGCCACGTTGAAGTGTGCAATCATAGTTAACATATGATCCTTCATAGGTGTTTCGGGTTTCATGCGAATGTTTTGCAAAGTATGAACGGCCTCAAAACGAGCCCTCCTACTTTGATCTCCAAACATGCCCTTCAGGCTTTCTAGTATGTCATAAGAGTCCTTGACTTTCAAGCTTTTGTTGTAACACGTTTGACATTGATGCCAAAATGTAACAACGAGCTATCTTGTCAGCTGCGATCCACTTATCATACGCAACCCTCTTGACCTTACCTGTTGTCTAAGTGGTTATTCGGGACATTCCACCTCGAGCACAAAATCAAGTTTTTCGGCAATAAGCACAAACATCAAATTATGTTTCCAATCCACATAGTTATCCTCGACAAATTGGTTTTGTTTTAGAATAACGGGAAATACGCTGAGAGACATTTTGCCGAAAAAGTACCATTTATTGCATATTAAAATTGAGCAACGAATAATAATTTAGTATATGATGCATGAATGCATATATAGATCCATCTAACTACAATAATGCAATGATAACTCGATCATTGAGATCCAACATGCCTCTCTGTAGGAAAAGTCACTGTGTCCACTGATCAAGTTGAGATCCTCCCTTTAGACAAATCATATTTGACAACAAATGTCTATATTAAGCCTAGTATCGTTTCATTTGGTTACCAAAATTATAAACGAGAGCCTCTATAGGATGTTTGTAGATAATTTCGATTTGAGTGTAAATTCAATCAAATAACTCAAACAACACAGCCATCCTATAGAGAGTCTGTTGCAATACCGGCACGAGGCAAACTTATTGCTTTGCTTATGAATTGACTAAAGGAGACCATGGGTTTTTATTTAAATAAATACCCACCCCCACTCAATATTTTTAAGTAATGAATTTTAATTACCAGCCGTTCACATTAATCATATTAACATATAGTTCAATTATTACGATTTTTCCATCCAAAAAAATTTCATTTTAATTAAATTAATCAAGGAAAAATCAGTGTTCAATGATATGCATCCTATTCTTAGTATCACGAGCGATGTCATAGTTAAATCTATATGTCATGATATCTAAAACTATAATATTTCAAACAATAATTTAAAGTATACATGACCAATATATTAACAATTATTTGTGGCTCTTAAATGACTCAATAATTAAATTAAAAATTAATTGGACCCAAGCCCAATATTTAATCTAGATCTTCAGGCAAAAAATTTCCAAGGATCCAACAATAGCAGTCGAAACAGCAATTGGACTCCTCTACCGTACCTGTAAAAAAAATTTGAATTTTTAACTTATCCAGATTTGATCTGATTTACAAATACGAACCCGAATCAAAAGTCAACCTGAATTCAACTGCTGCCACATAGTTAGTCTACCCAGGTAGAATCTGCCATGTAGGCAGAATTCTGCCACAGACAGTCTGCCTGCACAAGCAGAGTTTTGCCACACCGACAATCTGCTAGCACAAGCAGAGTTCTGCCACGTAGGTAGAATCTGTTCGCCACACAGGTAGAGTCCTGCCACGTAAGCATATATTTTTTTTATGCTGTAATTTCTTGATCTTCTTAGTTATGTCTTCTAGGTCTTCAATCTTCAAGATTCAACAATTACAAGAATTACAAAATTCTTATGTCCCGTAGGCTCACAATTTTGAATCTAATTGAAAAGAAAATCAAATCAAGATGACGGAGTCGTAATCCACCTATCTTATTACAGACTCGAAATAAGAAATTATATCAAGAACTGTTCACAAATAATTGGATTACAGTTTAAAATAATTCAATCATCACATAATAAAATATTACTAGACATCGCTCGACTATAGAGATGGCAACGGGGTGGGTTCGGGGCGGGGCACCTCCACCCCGCCACTCCCCCAGCCCGTCCCGCCCCATGCCCCGCCCCACCTTAGACGGGGCGGGGGGGTTCGGGGCGCGGGTTTGCCCCGTTTCTTGTCCCGTTTATTATTTTTTTTTTCAAAAATTTCAAGTTAATAATTTTTTTTTAATTTGTAGTTAATTATTTTTTTTATTCTTCACGGGGCGGGTTCGGGGGGCACCCCTTCCCCGCCCCGCCCCACCAACCCGTCGAGGTGGGTTTTTTTCGCCCCATTCGGGGTGGGGCAACGCCGGGGCGGGGCGGGGCGGGTTTTTTTGCTATCACTACTCGACTAGAACATGCAATCAAGATTCATAAATAATAAACATGTGAACGACCTAGATTGCTCTGATACCAGTTGTTGGAATGCGGAAGTGAAATTATCCAGAAATTAATTTTTTTTAATCCAATAAATAAGATCGTCTAAATGTTCACGTATGCTATAAAAAGAATTAGAGATTCGAATTTTTACCTTCATTCGATGATCAATTTTAGAACTGGATCTGAATCACAAACTTTAAGCTTTTTTTTACCAGGACCTTTTAGTCTTTTAATTGCAAGAACTTGATGCTTCAAACCTCCAAATCTTTTATGGTATTCTTCAAAATCAAGACTACACTGGTGGGTAGACACCTTCTTTTAATTAAATCAATAAACTAATCATTGAATTGGACAATAAGAAAATATTATTTTTCTCACCTTTTCTCTCTTTCCAAATTTGAACACTGTGGAATTATTATTATGATTCTTGTAGGATATTTATGTCCACATAATCTCTATTTATAGAGATAAAAAATGTTTCAATCCATGTAGAACAATAATTCCAATATCAAATAGGAGTCTTAGTTAAAATCCAAGTATGAATTTTAATTAAAGTTCAAATCCAATTAGTTTACATTTAATTAGATGTGTAGTCCTAGAACTTCAATTACAATTATAATTAAGTTTAAAACTTTTATAGTAATTACAAGTAAGTACAATACTTTATTGTAATTACAATTAAGTACAAAATTATTATAATTACCGTAATTAAGTTCAAGTACTTTATAGAGCTACCACAGGGACCTAATCGGATATATATTATCCATAATTAAGTTCAATTACTTTATAGAGTTACCATAGGGACCTAATCGAACATATATTTTCCAAGCTCCAATAATTAGATCCTGTCTAGTCGACCCTAGACCACCCATTCTAATTATTAGTCTTTGTCTTTTCCACTAAAGACAAAAGATTGAACTCTCGAAATATATAAGATCAGAGAAGTCAATAAATCTGAAATACTTTCTTCTGACATGTCGCATATGTATTTTATCCTCGCACGAGATTCGATAATTAGGTACGAGCATAAAAGATCGTTTTGCCCTTCTATTTATTCTCACTAACTTAAGTACAATTTCCTTCAACGGTCCTGTGAACAAATTACAGATGTCAAAATTTAGCCGTCGCTAAACACTGAATTCAATTTTAACCGTTTAATAGAAAATATTTAAGTAGTCACTCTACCCATTTTTTAGGGCGACGGTTCTCGACACGAATTCGTGTTTTCTATTCCGCTCATTCTCAAGTTCCCAACTTATCGAGATATTTGACCAATCAAATTGATCTTACATATTGATGAATCAAATAACCATTAAAATCACGAAAAGATATACATAACCCTGTCAAGAGATTTAGATGAACTACACAGCGGTCAAGTGAAATTTAATTCTCCTCATGGTCATGCTATAGAATTAAACTTGACATGTGGTCTGTTCAATACACTCCAAGTGTACTAGTGTCACATTTATCTATTTTTGTGATAAGGACAAATCACAAACGCGAATAGTGAATCGGACAATACTACAACTTTTTGGTACAAGGTGCCAACCCTTATACATGGTGGTGAATAAATTATTTATAATCAAAATATAAGTTGTGTCACCCTATATTTCTCAACACAAGTACCCAACTTATATTCTCACAAGTGATCATAGGCACTTTAATTCGCATGCTCAATAATTAAATAAATAAAATAAATGGAATAAAAATAAATTTATTTAATATAAGAATACTGTTATTTTTATGTCAACAAAATTATATTATATGGGCACACAACCCAACACCTATAACAAAAAGAGTGCTTCGAAGAATTTATGAATATTTTGAATGATATGGAGTTTTGTAATTGGTTATATTTGTTAGCCCTCTTGTATTTCCATCTAACAACACCAGCACTAATAAATAAAAATGGAAACATCTTGTGAACGAATGGACAGTTAATATAATGAAAAGACACCAAAAAATTGCCAAATATAACCTCTATTTGGTTCAGCTAAACAATGTAGTTTAAATATAAATCAAAGTCAATAATTATTTATAAACATACATTTCATAGAATCCATAACTTTTCAACTACACATTTCATGATTTTTTATTTTATTTTATTTATCAATATAAAAAAATCTACTAACAATTTAATTTTTATCTAAACCAAACAAGGGCACAGTTGCTTCACACCAGGGCAACATAGGTAATTTGACCTCGTTCCCAAACTTCATTCCTACGTCTTTTCGGTCCCTTTTTCTACTACTTTCCCTACTTAAAAAGTATCCATAGTCATTTTTATTCTTGCTTTTGTAATTTGAACAAATTACAATAATCCCCCACTTGTTCAAATAAGAACAAGTTTCGATTAAGAAATAGGTTTACTTATACGTAAAAAGTGTAAATTTCAATTTGAATCTTTACTTTAGTATATATTTCACAAAGTGATGTCAAAGTTTCATGTAGTATAAAAACTTTGAACCAGTTATTCCTTTTGACAATACTGGTAACACCACACACATAAATACCAATGTTCTTTGTTCTACACATCTCGTTTAACGCTTTAGGGCTTTCGGTTAATGTTGATTGCGGACTTTTATAGGAGAAGCTTCAACTCTCAATTGAGGAGCCACCACCTCAAAGTTCATAAAGATGAAGTTCTTTCAATATCTTTATTGTATTTAGAGATACTTGCACCTTAAAACTTCATTAAGAGTTTAATGAACTCCTCGCTCCCACCCTAACAATCAAAACTTTAGTCCAGGATAGTATATTATTTTAATAAAGTGATGAAAATTGTCCACTTAAGAATGAAAATATAATTGGGTAGGATTTGCCCTAATTTGTGGATTTCTATGAGGAGTTTCAATCCCATCCTACTCGATTTTGATCTTACTACTTATTTCATAAAACAATTAGTCATGATTTAAGTTGACTTCACACAAGTTATAGAAGTGGATTCACTTTTAATTCGACTTTTCCAGATATTTGTCTCGAGTTATTTTCTTCAGTGATTTCAAGACATTCACTATTTTGCATCGCTTTGTCAAGTGTATTTTATCATTTATTTCATAAACTGACTCAAACACTTTTATAGTTCTACTTATCTCCATTAAATGTATGATTAATGTGCAAGAATCGCAATAACACAATATTTTCATATCTTATAATCACTCAAATTGTCAAATTTAATTTATAGATTCTCATAAAAAATGCAGTTTAAAAGGTGCACACATTTTATGTAATAGATATGATTTATGAAAGATAAGTTTTTAATATATGATTGAACTACATTGGTTAGTGAAAGATCAATTTCTAGTATACGATTGATCTTCACTAGACAAAATTATATACAATAGAAAAGATAAACATGTGATTAATTTGTCCGTCGTCAAATCCATTCTTGTCCATTATAAACTATCAACATGCTCCATAACAATTCGGTGTTTTGTATTGTCCAATTAGCTAGGCACCATGTTCCGAAAACGTAGTCTTTTGCTATTGAATTCACATTTAATAAAGAATAATTTCATTTATAGTGAAAACTACTAGTAATCGCCCTATATGAGTCTCGTGCATCAAATAACAAACTGTCACATGTATATCAAGTTGGGCGGGTAATCTTCACTATGAATAACATTACTCTTTAATAAAAGATAGTTCAATTCACTCTCGCTAAAAGAAAACAACAAAAAAATCACAAATTATTGAAAGTAACACTATTTTACTTGGTATGTTCACACAATGGACAAAATCGTGTTATCTAGGCAAACGAGAGAGTTCGGTATATTAGACTAAAAGGGACAAACACACACTTTTGACACGCTACTGAAAAATTAGTTTCTTGTATACGACTGAACTTCATTGATATACAATTGCAACCTAGTTTCTCTGGAGCACACTTGGTCCTGTCTCTACAAGGAAGCAACACCATGCAAGCTCAGCTAAATATGACTATTAACGATTAAGAATCTATTTTTACGTATATTTCCTTGTAAGTAACCAGGAATGATGTTCCAATAATAGTATACAATATTTTGTTGTTAACCCACTTGCTCAAATTCTAGCCTCCGTTTGGGAAGAATTTATTAATCGCTTAACTTATAAATATATACAAATGAGTAGTGGATAAGTTAAGAGTATTGTGGGTCCATTGAAATGCCTACTTAGAATTAAGTTCGATCGTTTACAAATAATTTTTCAATTTTATGGGTCCATTGAAATCTCCATATGTACTACTGAAATATACAATATTCTATTACTATTATAAAACAAAAGAAAATCATAAATTGTTGAAAGAAGATTGTTGTACTTGGTATATATATATATATTTGCAGATAAATTAAATGGACAATATGTGCACAACTATGATACTTTCCAATGAGCTTAAAATTTAAGATATCCCATGAAACATTCAAGAAAAAGAAGAGAGATTATAAGAAATTTTGTTCCTCAACTATAAACTAGACAAATAATTTTATACATCTTATCTTCTCTATCTACAAATATTATCACGATTTGTGGCAATTTCCACAATCTCAAGATTCCCCTACTTAATTTCTCTATTCGTTTTCTCAAATTTCCATTGTATCAAACATTTCACATTTATTTGAACACAATGATTAATCTTTTAGTCTTATTCCTATTTTGGCATTT
>CAIGRT010145700.1:0-16764 GCA_903798405.1 Fraxinus platypoda | reverse complement strand
TCAAATTTAATTTCATTTGTGTTTTTTATATCTGGAAAAAAATATTTCAAGATTCACCAACTTCAAAATTTATATGTTATTTAATACTATATTAACATTAAACTATTAAAATTTATTGAATAATCAGATTTTTTGAATAAAATATTATTAAAAGAAATTCTCAAAATTTCAAAGTAAACGCGTTTTCCATTTTCATGTTTTCAGAAACAGTTTTTCAGAATGCCAAAAAGAACGCATTTTCAGAAATTTCAAAACAGACACTCAAAACACAAAACACAAAATAAATTCAAAACTCAAAACACAAAACTGAAACACAAAGAGAACGGCCCCTAAGTGTTTCAATTTAATATTTAAACTTATTTCAATATTACTTACTTTGAAAAATAAAGTGAAAAATACCCTTAAAAAACGTACATTTTTTAAAACATTCAAGGAAAAATTGGGGGAATTCTGTCGATGCGAATGCCCGGTTCGTCCAACTGTCACTTTTTTAACAGTTCTGAATTTTGTCGAACAACGGCTATCTTGGTTGTCTGTTCAGAATGTGGATGTCTGGATTGCTTGTCTAGTTACTCAGAATTGTTGGCGTTTTGAACTCTATAAATAGCATTTCACTTTGCCTTCATTGTAACACTTTTAAGAGCATTTAAGTGAGATATTTTTGAGCAAAATTATATTGATCTTACATCTTATTTATCTTTATCAAATCATTTACTTTGAAAAACTTTTGATTGAATCAACTTTTGAAAATCATTATTCTCATCAAAGTTTTTCTCACCTAACACTTTACATCCTTTACATTTGTAGGCCGCGTTGAGGTCCCATAAAGCTCAATTGTATAAGGACTGGTGATTACGCCCAAAAAATAATGCGGTAGTTGTAGCACACTTTTGGGGTGACGATTCCACATGGAGATGGTTGAAATGCTTAAGGAATTCGAAGGAAGATTGTTCTTTTGAATGTGTAGTANTTTTGTACTTAATTTGTTTATATCATTTATTAAGAGAGATGTTTCAAATTGTAAAATCATTCCCTTTTAAATTTTTGGATCATATCGAGGTCTCGGAAAACTTAATATTATATAAGGATCGGAGCCCTTTGTTTGTAAGTCACCGGATTCGTTGTAAGGGTTTGGATTATACCATAAGTCAATCAAATTTATTGAAATGGCCTTGTTCGTGACGGAGAGCTTGGTAACGAAGGACTCGGATCATTGGTTGGAATTGAACCTCCACAATTACATTGTTTGCACTCTCTATTCTCTTTTACTTATCGCTTTCGTACTTGTGCACTTTGTTTGATTGACTTATTCATTCTTGACTTGCTTAAATTTGAATCAGTTTTTAAAAAAAGTTTTGAAAACCATTTCACCCCCTCTTGATTAGTTATTCTTGGGATATCAAGAGGCATCAGAGCAATGTGCTCACTTATAAAATTAAAGATTTCATAGTCTTGAGTAATGACTAATCACAATCCTCAAAATTTTGATGGGCATTCTACAAATCGTCTTTCCTTCTTTGATGACATCCATTATAATTATTGGAAAGTTAGGATGATAATTCACATTCAATTAATAAATTATAATATTTTGGAAATTATTGAGTAGATTCTTATATGCCTACAAAGATTATTAAAGTTGATGGCAAACCCGATCAAACCATTCCAAAAACTAGAGAACTGTATGACGAACACGATAAAAGAAGATCATCTCTAAATGTTAGAGCCAAAATATACTCTATTGTGCTTTAAATAGAAATGAATTTAATAGCATTAGCACGTGCGATTCCACATGTGATATTTGGCATGCATTAGAAGTTACTCATGTAGGCACTAGTAAAGTAATGGAATCCAAGATTAATCTTTTGGTTAAAGAATTTGAAAACTTTTTCATGAAACAAGATGAATCTATTGTTGACATGATTACTTGTTTCACCAATATTGTTAATGGCCTCAAATGTTTTGATTGTAAATTTACTAATGCCAAGTTTGTAAGTAAAATGCTTAGGTCACTATCGGAAGATTGGAGCTCATTAAGGATGTTGGAAGAGAATATCAAAGATATCAACTCATATCCATTTGAAGAAATTTGTGGAACCTTGATGACTTATGAGTTCAACAATGCCGAAACAAAGGAGAAAGTGAGGAAAAGTAAAGAAGAATCAAATGAGCCTTCTAAGTGCCAAATTGCTTTAAAATCGATCTTTGAAGAAGGAACTACAAGTGAAAATATAAAGTGATAGAGAGTTTGATGATCTAGTTCTTCTTGTTAAAAAATAGAGAGATTTTCGAAATAAACGGAGATTCCAAAAGAAAGAGGAAAATGGCGAAGAAAGAAGCAAGAAAATCATTTGTTATGATTGTGACAAACCCGGTCACAAGAGAATCGAGTGCCCAAACAGGAAAAAGAGTATCAAGAAAAAAGCACTCCAAGTAACATGGGATGAAAGCGACGATGATGATCAAGATGAAAATGATAATCAAGAAGAAGTCCCCAACACGTGCTTCATCACAATTGAAGATGATGTTTGAAAAATATTCATATGATGATTTATCTATCTCCTATGATGAAATTCTTGAGGAATTTGAAAAACTTTCCTTAAAACACTCAATTCTTAAAAAGAAACACTACTTGTTGAAAATTGAAATGAAGAAAATTTTAGAAACTCAAACGTATCTCAAAAAGGAAAATGTTGATTATAATTCATTGATTAAAGAAAATTATTCTTTAAAAGAAAAAGTTGAAGATTTAACTAAGATTATTTACAAATTCACTCACAGTAAGAAGAACTTTGATTTAATGTTTGGTGATCAAAAGTGTTTTTGACAAAGGAGGAATTAGATATAAACCATTCTTAAACAAAAATCTTTCAAAAATTTATTTGTCAAAGCATCAAACTCCTCTGTGTCAAACACTACATGTAACTTTTGTAATAAAAATGGACATATTGTTTTTAATTGTCTAACCAAAAAGAGGCTACACTTTGAAAATAAGAACAAATGGATTCAATAGTCCACTAAAACTAACTACCAAGGACCCAAACTTGTATGGGTACAAAAGATAAAAAATTAAATTATTTTTGTAGGTACCAAAGAATATAAAGGAGCAAATGATTCTTGGATAGTGGATGCTCAAAATATATGATCGGAGATAGAATGTTACTATCAAATTTCAAAAAGAATGATCAAAGTCATGTCACATTTGGGAATAATGCAAAAGGAAAAAATCATTGGAGTTGGAAATATTGGTAATCATTCTTCTCTTTCGATTGAAAATATTTTATTATGAGATAATCTCAAACATAATTTGCGTAATATTAGTCAATTATGTGATAAATGATATCATATTAAATTATATTCTTCCAAATGCCTTATTAAAGATGCTACATCAGAAGGGTTGATATTTATAGGAAGCCGAAGTAAAGATGTTTATATCATAAATGTCGAATTTGAAAGTGATGAAAATTATTTATTAAGTTTAAAAGAGGATACTTAGTAGTGGTATAGGAGATTTGGTCATGTTAGTATGAATCTTCTCTAAAAAACTTTCAAAAATTGTTTTGTTAAAAGTTTGTAAAGTTTAAAATTTGAGAAAGATAAAATTTGTGATACTTGTCAATTTGGGAAACGAGTGAAAAGTTCTTTTAAACCTAACTATTGTCCTTCAAATATAAAACCGCTACAATTTCTCTACATGGACATTTTTGGACCTTCTAGAACCGCTAGTTTAGGTGGTAAACATTATGCATTCGTCATTGTCAACGACTTTTCTTGACTTACTTGGGTCCTATTTTTAAATCTAAATGATGAAGCGTTGAATGTATTTAAACATTTTTGTAAAAGAGTTCAAAATGAAAATGGATACTCGATTACAATTGTTAGAAGTGATCATGATAGAGAATTTGATAATATCAATTTTGATAATTTTTGTGATGAAATGGATATGAACATGATTTCTCGACTCCTAGAATTCCTAAAGAAAATGGTGTAGTAGAAAGGAAGAATAACGCATTGCAAGAAATGGGTATCACTATACTTAGCCCTTGTTTAAGCTCCATTATTTGAAAAAATTGATTTTGGAATAGTATTTTTTGAAGAATGTGTGGCTAAAAAGTAAGGAAAATTTTTGAGTTTATGTATAATATTATTTTATTGAGAGAATGTGTGGTTGATAGAAGGAAAGAGAAAAATGAGTTAAAGTTTAATGGGGGCCAAACGGGGGTTTAATGAAAATAGATTGCCAAAATACTTTTGGATCGAAGCTGTCAACACTGCTTGCTACATTGTTAATAGAGTTTTAGTTAATCGAAAGAAAACTAAAACTCCCTATGAACTTCGGAAAAATAGAATTCCAAATATCAGTTATTTTAAAGTATTTGGTTGCAAATGCTTTATTTTGAACACAAGAAAATTTGATTCAAAATCTGATATTAGAATAGTTTTAGGATATTTGATTAGAAAAGTTTATATAGTCTTTAACAAAAGAACAATAGTCATTGAAGAATCTATGTATGTTATTTTGATGAAACTAATTCTCGTGATCGTGAGAAATGTATTGCTAATGACGTAGGCCCTGAAAATTCTTTTTGAACAATTGAATATTCAAGATCAAAACAAGGAATATCCAGAAGATAAACACAAGGAAGAAGTAAGCATTAAAAAAAGTAAAATAGAACCTTTTGAATTACCAAATGACCCTAATCTACCGAAATAATGGATGTTTGCTCCTTCTCATCCAAAAGAATGGAGGTTTCCTCTTTCTCACTCAAAAGAATATTATTACTAAAGCTTCTACTAGAAATCATCTTAATAGTCGTGTTTTCATTTTGCAAATTGAACCAAAAAATTTCAAAGAAGCTGAGTTTGATGAATTTTGGATTCTCGCTATGCAAGAAGAATTAAATCAATTTAAAAGAAATCATGTTTAGGATTTAGTCGCTATACCAAATGATCAAACCGTCATTGGTACAAAATGAGTTTTAGAAATAAACGAGATGAAAATGAGATAATTGTGCATAACAAGGCTAGATTAGTAGCCCAAGATTACAACCAAGAAGAATGCATCGATTTTGAGGAAACTTTTGCACCGATTACTAGATTAGAATCCATTCACATACTTCTTGCATTTGCTTGCCATAAATGATTACTCTTTATCAAATGGATGTTAAAAATACATTTCTAAATGGCAATATTCAAGAGGAAGTTTTTGTAGAGCAACCCCCTGGTTTTAAAGATTACAAGTATCTGGATTATATTTTTAAATTTAGAAAGTTTCTTTATGATTTAAAACAAGCTCCTAGAGTTTGTTATGAAAGATTGAGCAAATTTATACTTTCAAACGATTTTCAATAGGGAAAGTGGATACTATCCTTTTTATTAAAACCAAAAAAAGAATGATACGATTATCTTTCAAATCTACGTTGACGATATTATTTTTGGTGCAACCATATTTCTCTACGTGAAGAATTTTCTAAATGTATGAGCAAGGAGTTCGAAATGGGCATGATGAGAGAACTCAAATTCTTTCTTGGACTTATTTCTCTCTATGTGAAGAATTTTCTAAATGTATGAGCAAGAAATTTGAAACGAGCATGATGGCAGAACTCAAATTCTATCTTGCACTCCAAATTAGACAAACTAATGATGAGATATTCATTAGTCAATATAAGTACATATTCGACATGCTCAAGAGGTTTGAAATGGAAGACTTGAAACCAATGAACACTCCGATGAAAACATCCATGAAATTGGACAAACATGATCAATGTACTTCCATTGATGTGACTAAATATCTAGGTAAATCGCAAGTAGACCCGATATTATGTTTAGTGTGTGTTTATGTGCTAAATTTAAATCACACTTTTGTGCCATAAAAAAGAATTTTTAGATATCTTGATGCGAACCCATGTAGCAATTGTAGCTACGGAACGCACGACAAATTAGATCAAACTAAAAAAAGTCAAGAATCAACGTTTGAGAGAAAACTCGATCAAATAAATTATTGAACCAGAGAACCAAGACAATTGCAACAATAACTTGGTCTCGTGATCATAAGATTTATGAACCTTACTTGAATTGTTGAACGTTACAAGAATTTATTTCTTGATAAGTTCGGAATTAATTTGATGAACAACGAGAAGAAAGCATTATGCCTCGCAATAATCTCTCAAATTCTCTATTTTTACAATGAATGGAATAAGTCCTATTTATCTGAAACTCATAAAACCTAATTAAAAATGGAATTAAGCTTTAAAAAATATAAAAAAGATATCATACAAGATTTTTAACTAAAATAGATTTTTAGGCAAAATTTGGAAAATACGCGTCTAGAAATGCACTGTGCGGCCGCATAAGATTTCTTCATGTGGTCGCAGAGACCAGTTAATGGCATGTAGCTTGGTTTCGGTATGGAGACATGCAGCCACATGCCTGGACATACTATGTGATTGCATAGGTCTTCAATTCAGCTCAATTGTCCATTGCTTGAACCAAATTGATCCATCTTGTTTCTTCTTCCAAGCCCAACATGAAATTTGTTTCTTTGCTTGTTGTGATCGATGTTTCATTGACTGTAGCTTTAGTAAGCGATACCATAGCTTCCTTGACTTTCTTTGCCCGTGATCTCGTCATTGGTCTTTCCTCCACAATCAATGGATCTTTGCTCTCACTAGTTCAGCAGGATTCGTCCTCCAATCTCCACCTGCATCAAACAAGGAGAGATCAGAAACATTGAAAGTAGCAAAAATGTTATACTCACCTGGAAGATCCAACTTATAGGCATTGTCATTGATTTTTTTCAAGCACTTGGATTGGTCCATTGTCTCTATTGCAACTTTGACTTCCTTTGAGCCGGAAAACGTTCATTTCTCATATGCACTCAAACCCAATCTCTTGTTTAAATGTAACGCGCTTTCATCCCTTATTTGCTTGAGAAGCATAATTCTCATTTTTTTTTCTCAATCTTGCACCGTACTTTCTTATGGAGTGATCTTACCAACTCGGTCTTCTTCTTTCCATCTAAGCTACATCTCTCATCAACAAGTAAAAGAATTAAATTCAAAGGTGTTAGTAGATTAAAACCATAAACAATTTCAAATGGAGTATAAGAAGTAGTAGAATGCGTGGCCATATTATATGCAAATTCTATAAATGGCAAGCAATCCTCCCAACTCTTCAAGTTCTTATTGACTATAGTGCACAATAATTGTATCATAGTCCTATTGACAAGCTCAGTTTGCCTATCCGTTTGTGGGTGACAAATTGTAGAGAATAATGGTTTAGTTCCTAATTTACCCTACAAAACCTTCCAAAAATGATTAAAGAACTTAACATCCCTATCCGATACAATACTCGTAAGTACCCCATGTAAGTACACTACTTCCTTAAATAATAAATCCGCAATATTGGTGGCATTATTAGTTTTATGATATTGAATGAAATGTGCTAACTTACTAAATCTATCTACCACCACAAATACGGAATCTCTTCATTTTTTAGTCCTAGATAAACCCAACACAAAGTCCATAGGCACATCAACCCAAGGCTCACTAGGAACGGGTAATGGCGTATACAAATCTTGAGGTAAAACTTTAGACTTAGCCTTTTTACAAGTGATGCATCTAGTACAATCCCGATCAACATCAACCTTCATCTTAGGCCAATAGAAGTGTTCATTTAACATATCCAAAGTCTTCTTAATCCCAAAGTGAGCCACTAAACCTCCACTATGTGATTTACGTACTAACAATTTTCTCATTGAACATCTAGGTACACATAATTTATTCTCCCGAAATAAATATCCATAATACCTAAAGAATATATCTATTGCACCTTTATTACATGATTCATATATATTAGAAAAGTCCGGATCATTAGTATACATGTCTTTAAAATATTCAAATCCTAGCAATTTGGTACCTAAAAAAATTAGATGTATATATTTTCTTGACAATGCATCCGCTACCACATTTTCTTTACCTTGTTTGTACCGAATAACATATGAAAATGTCTCAATGAACTCCATCCACCTTACATGCCTCTTGTTTAGTTTACCTTAACCCTTTAAATATTTCAAGGACTCATGATCAATGTGAATCACGAACTCTTTTGGCCATAGGTAGTCTTGCCATGTTTCCAAAGCTTGAATAAGTACATACAACTCCTTGTAATAGGTATGATAGTTGAGAGCTACGCCACTTAGCTTTTCACTAAAGTAAGCTATTGGCCTTCATTCCTACATCAAGACAACTCCAGTACCTATTCCTGAGGCATCACATTCAATTTCAAAAGTATTGTTAAAGTTAGGTAGTGATAAAACAGGTGTAGTACACAATCCATCCTTAATAGTATTAAAAGCATATTCTTGTTCAACACCCCAATGAAATCCTACACTTTTTTTTTATAATCTCTGTGAGTGGTGTGACAAGTATGCTAAAATCTTTAACAAAATACCTATAAAAGCTAGCTAAATCGTGAAAACTTCTTATCTCAATTATGCTTTTAGGTGTTGGCTACTCTTTGATAGCTTTGATTTTCTCAACCACTTATACCCTTTGAACTAACAACATAACCAAGAAAAATAACATTTTTCATGCAAAATGTAAACTTTTTAAAGTTAGCATAAAGTTGTTCTCATCTTAAGACCACAATCATACATCTTAAATGTCCTATATGCTCATTTAAATCCTTACTATATACCAAGTTATTATCAAAGTAAACTACTACGAATTTATCTATATATGCACGCAAGACATGGTTCATTAATCTCATAAACATGCTAGGTACATTATTAAGTCCAAATGACATGACTAACCACTCATATAAACCATTCTTAGTCTTAAGTTTTCCATTCATCTCCTTCTCTTATCCTAATTTGATGATATACACTTTTAAGATCTATTTTATTAAGCATGCATGATCCATGTAATTCATCTAACATATCATTGATAACCGCTTTTAAGATCAATTTTACTAAATATGCCTGATCCATGTAATTCATCTAACATATCATCTAACCTAGGTATAGGGTGACGATATTTTACCATTATGTTGTTGATCGCATGACAGTTATCCTCCAAGTCCCATCTTTCTTGGACACAAGTAGCACTGGCACGGGACATGGATTCATACTTTCCCTCACATACCCTTTGCTCATCAATTCTTCCACTTGCCTATGAAATTCCTTGGCCTCCTCAGGATTACTCCGATAAGCCGGCTTGCTTGGAATGACAACTCCAGGTATAAAGTCAATTTGATGCTCGAATGAGTAATAGCCCACTAGGCATGTCCTCTGAAAACAAGTTTTCGAATTCTTGCAACAAAGAAGTAGCCAAACTAGGGAGGGGTTTTTAGATTCCTCAAAGTTGAGGAATGATTCCTTACAAATCAACAAGATCATATGTCGGTTCTCAACTACTGCCCTCTTCAACTCACTCTCTTTTGCAAAAAAATTCACTTTTGACTTTTCTTTCATCTCATAAGACTTTGGAAAATGCTAGATGTACACCCTTGGTGTACATCATGGGCGATAGCCCCCTCACATAAGGGGTGGGGCCTGCAATTTTAAAAATTGCGGGCCCTATCCCTATGTGAGGAGGTTGTCACCCATGATGTACACCAAGGGGTACATTCCACATTATTCTAAGACTTTTTCTCTTTACTCTCTTGTAGCTCTAATCTTTTTTCCTCACAATTAGCCACCTCAATTTTTCCTCTCTTACTTTCTTGTTGTGAAAGATCAATTTCACTCTCCTTTTCTAACAGTCTTTTTTCTTCCTCACTTTTCAATTTCAGGTGATCTTCATAAACTTGTGCTAGTGTTAACGGTGCAAGAGTAATAGATTTCTCATCTTTAGTAAAGTTGTACCTATTTTTGTACCCATCATGCATCACATTTCTATCATATTGCCATGGTTCCCCAACAAAATATACCCGACATGTATAAGAACTACATCACACATCACTTCATCATGATATCTCCCAATTGAGAAACTCACCAACACTGGCCTATTTGCCTTAACCTCTCAACATTCATTCAACCATTGCAATTTATAAGATTTGGGATGTTTTAGCATGGCTAATTACTATTTCTCAACAAGTATAGTGCTAGCCATATTGGTACAACTACTCTCATCAATAATCATACTACATACCTTGTTGTTGACGTGGCATCTCGTATGAAATATGTTTTCCCTTTGTTGCTCCAAGTCACCACTTTTCCATTGTCTCGCAAGATCATCGTCCTTTTGTTTGGATATTGAGAAGCAATGTGTCCCGATCCTAAGCACCTAAAGCATTTGATATCTCAATTCCTAAGGGTTGGGAATCCGCCTTAGGTGTAGCTTTGCCAGCAACATCCTTTCTTCCCTTCAATAGCTCAGTTCTACGTTTTGAAACAGTCCCATCACCTTTAATATTATCCCACTTCAGTTTCCAAGAAAGTTAGAACCAGAAGAACCCGATGGGTATCTAGTTGTTCCATTCCTCTTCAACGGCCTCTCCACCTTTATTGCTATATGTAACATGTCCTCTAACTCCACATAATGTTGTAGTTCTACCACATTATCTATCTCCCTATTCAAACCATTCAAAAATTCTCTACACTCTTGGATCCTTGATAAAGGCAATGGTGACCGCCCGATCCTCCACAACATTCGCTCTAATCATGGCAATCTCCATATCCTTGTGATAATTCTCTACACTCCTAGATCCTTGATAAAGGCTTTGTAATTTTTGATAAAAATCCCTATAGTAATGATTAAGAACAAACGTATTCCTCATGATAGCTTTCAATTCTTCTCATGTTTCAATAGGCTTCTCGTGACTCCTCCTCCTAGATATTGCTATTTGATCCCACCAAATGATAGCATAATAAGTAAACTCAATGATAGCAAGTTTTACATTTTTGTCCTCCGAGTAGTTATAGTAATTAAATATGAGCTCTATCTTCTTCTCCCACTCCAAATATGCCTCTGGATCACTTATTCATTTGAATGAAAGAATGTCATTTTAATATTACCCATATTTCTATCAACTCTATCTCCAACATAATCTCTAGCCTTTCTATCACGCCTATCTCCTCTATTCATCCTCCATATGATGACTTGACTATTATTCCCGCTTGAAGTAAATTTTTCTTTTTCAGATATCCTAAATCTAAAATAATATCTGCCTCACGTGTAGACACTCGTGTATTACTCAATTTGGCTTTTTTCCTCTATGAATCTCACAACTCTGCCTTTTTCTACTCAATGCTTCCTTGTAAGTGTTTCAAAGAATTAATTCGATCTTAATAAAAAATTCAACCCTTGTAGAGTTCAAACAAAGAATTGAGTAAGGAAAGTGACTCTAGAATGATTCAAGAATTAGGAATTTGAATTTTGAATTGAAACGCCAATGATAGATTCAAGAAAGTGTTTCTTGATTTCGAACTGAACACTTTTTTTACTACATGTGGGAGAATTCAATAAAGAGCCAAAAAATGGAAAAGGAATTGATTTGGGCACTAATTTAGCTCACAAACAACTTTTGAATATTTTTTGGTATTTTAATTAATTGAATGATTCAAAAGATGAACACGAAGAACGAAGATAAAAACTCAAACAAAAATAAATAAGGAAGTAAATGATATAACCTTGATTTTTGGAACCAAGCACTAATACCAACTGATGCGATCTCAAGTAGCAATTGTAGTTATGAAATTCACAAAAAATTAGACCAAATCCAAGAAAGTCAAGAATCAACATTTGAAAGAACGTTCGAGCCAATAAATTATTGAACCAAAACAATTGCAACAATTTCTTGATCATGTGATCACAAAATCTATGAACCTTACTTGAATTGTTGAACACCACAAAAATTTAATTCTTGATAAGTTCAGAATTAATTTCATAAGAACGAGAATAAAACAATATGTCTCGCAATAATATCTCTCAAATTGTCCGTTTTTACAATGAATGGAATGAGTCCTATTTATACGGAACCTATAAAACCTAATTAAAAATGGAATTAAACCTTAAAAAATATAAAAAAGATGTCATCAAGAGTTTTAACTAAAATAGAATTCTAAACGAAATTTGAAAAATACGCGTCTAGAAATGTACTACGCGGCTGCATAGACTTCCTTCATGCAGTCGCATAGATCAGTTAGTGGCCTGCAACATGGTTTCGATATGAAGACATGCACCCGCATGCCTGGACACACTATGCGGTCGCATAGGTCTTCAATTCAGCTCAATTTTCTGTTGCTTGAACCAAGTTGATCCATCTTGTTTCTTTTTCCAAGCCCAACATGAAACTTGTTCCTTTTACTTGTTGTGATCAATGTTTCATCGACTTAGATTTAGCAAGTAATGCCATAGTTTCCTTGACTTTCTTTGCCCGTGATCTCGTCATTGTTCCTTCCTCCACAATCAACGAATCCTTGCCCTCGCTAGCTCTTGTACCATGGATCTTATCATATCTTAGTGGCACTAGAACCTTAGGCATTTGATATTCTAAGTGCACTCACATTAATTTACTTAGTTATTCAAATGCTGATTGGGACGATTGTACAATTGATCACAAGAGTACTAATGGAACATGTCATTTTCTACGCTTTGCACTTGTGTCATGGTTTAGTAAAAAAACAAAATTTCGTTGCATTGTCTACTTCCAAAATCAAATATATATAACGACCGCTAGTTGTTGTGCACAAGTATCATGGATGAAACAAACTCTTAGTGACTATCACTTATCATTTGATCATATGTCTATCATGTGTGATAATGCCTATCATATGTGATAACATTAGTGCTATAAACTTGTCAAAAAATCCCATTTTGCACTCTCAAATGAAGCATATAGAGATTATACATCACTTCCTAAGAGATCATGCACAAAATTGAGTTGAATTCATGCTACGTGTTCTTACATGTTTTATTTCTATATCCGGTATTATTTAATATTTATATATATTTTATTTAGTATGTTAAAAAAAAGGGACTGGAATAAATCGATAGGACTATTCTGTATATTTGTTCGGATTGACTAAACAAAACAGAGAAAAAAGGCTCTGTCAACCCGGACGTCCGGATAGTGAACTGGATATCTGGTTTAACGAAAAATCAATTTTTAAAATACGCGTTTCAATACCTTCTCTAAATTCTTCATATTTCCATCTCTAATCATGAGATACTCCCAAAAATCAAAAACCCATCACTTTTACACCCTAAATCTATCAAAAATTCAAATTTTCATTCACTACAACTTCTAATCCACACATAATCCAAACCCTAGACCCTTTTCTTCTCATTTTTTTCAACAATGACGGAATCTAAATGCTCAGGAAAAAAGACTTAAAAGTATAGTGAGAAGATCTCCTCCTCCTTCCTTCAACGAAGAATTTGATACGGAAGTCGAAGAGATGAAAAATCCCTTGGAAAAATCACCAATTCTCATTGCTACGATTGTTGATTTCTTTGAATTTACCCTTAAAGCATCCACATTTCACATTGAAGAATATTTTGTGAACATGGGTTGTTTCTCGATAGTGACTATGGAGGAATGTGCCTATCCCAACCTTATGAAAGCATTTTATAAAAATATGCCTTCGAGTTGTTTCGAATAATATTTTTTGCTTAATCAAAGGAAAGCGAATTATCATTACGAAATCCATTATCCGAACTATACTCGAACTCGAGGAATGTGAATATCAAGTTTTTCTACACAAAACTCATCCCACTTTTGAAGGGTATGATCTCGTTTCTGATTGTCGACGTGTAACATGCAAAATATTTGAAAATCCCACCAAGCTTAGTGCAAATCAACTTATCCTAGCTTGTAAAGTTTTACAAAATATCATTACCCATATCATCCTTCCGCGAAAAAGTCATCGAGACAAAGTTAACAACTTCAATCTCTTTAGCAAAATGCTTTTTATGCTGACTTCCCTCTATTGCCTCCTTCAGAGCCTTAGCTATGGTTTACATTTCATGCTTATGTATTTTGGACACACTTATGTTTAGTCTAACTTCTTCATGCTATTAACTTTCGTAACTTCACTTTTTTGTTGTTATGGATGCAATATGCTCTATATTAATTTCTAATTAATTAGCATCTCGTGTCACTTTAAGGGGAAATTTTATTGCTATTATTGGTGCCTATGATTGTCTTTTTTCTCTTACATAACTTGTTTTTGATCCCCTCTTTATACTTTTTGCTTATGCCAAAAGGGAGAACACGTATGAGAGGGTTAATTACCCCAATAGTCACTGAACTTTACCGAAGGTTTCCATTTTTTATTAAAGAAAGCTCTCGTACTTGCTACAGAAGGAGGCAGGTTAATTACCCCAATAGTCACTAAACTTTACCGAAAGTTTTCACCAGGTCACTGAACTTTAAAAATTACGTGGTTAGTCACTGAACTTTCAAAAATGCAACCTCATCCATCACTGAACTTTAAAAATCACCCCATTAGTCATTGAACTTTGCAAAAGTTTCCCAGATGGTCACTGAATCCAGTGACCACCTGGGAAACTTTTTGCAAAGTTTAGTGATCCCGTAGAAATCTTTTGTGATATGCTTGAGATGGTTATTACTTTATGTAAATTATCTTATTTGTCATAATCAAAAAGGGGAAAGCTATTGACCTATGGTTGACTTGATCCTTAATATTTTTTGATCATAACAAACAATTAAATTATATTTTTAACAATTGAATTTAAGTCTTCAATGCTATTGTTGCGAAATTCATCGATTGAGGACAAAACGATCACTATCAAAAGATTCACATCGGACGATCAATAAAAATTGAAATTGAAGTCAAGCATTCAAGATTAATCACTCAAGACAAAGAATTTCAATCGAAGATATTAGATTAAGATGTTTTGTATTCATGTGTAAATGTACAACATTTCAATCTTTAGCAATGAATTATTTAAAGCTCAATGAATAAATTTTTATACACGAAAAATTATTTAATAAAAACACTTGTATAAAAATTATTTCATAAAAACACTTGCATAATTTTTTGTGCATTTTGCTTGATTGACTTATTTATTCTCAACTTGCTTAGATTTGAATCAATTTTTCGAAAAAGTTTTGAAAATCAATTCACCCCTCTCTTGGCTAGTTATTCTTGGGCTATCAAAATTGAAATTTGAGTAGAAGATAGAGATACACTTTTACTGATTTTGCGATCATTGATTGAATTTTTTGGTGATTAAATACTCTTAATTAAAGCTTATTTTTATTCACATAGAAATATAAAGAATTGGCTTAATTGAGTATGATTCGTTTGAACTCGAGATGGATAAATCCATTAATTTAGGAGAATTTGAGTAGTTTACACATATTAATTATTGCCAAAATTTAATGATATAAATTAGGGAGATAATTATGGTCAACTTCTGAATCTTAACACTTATCATACATCAAGTAAAACTATAAATTATTAGGTAATGCACTTTTATTTAATTCAGTAGTTTATACTATTCAGGATAACAATCAAAATAACATTGAATTATTTTTATTTAAATAGGAGTTAAAGGTAGTTAAATCCACAATTAGATAGTAATCCTTGAATGAACGAAAATTTGATCTCTTAAGTCCACTTTAATAGATGTTAATCGATGTCTTATACTTCACTACAACAAAAATAGCTTTTTACGGCATATGTTTACGGCGTGCAATTGACACTTGCCATAAAAAGCGACTTTTTACGGCGCGAAAAAAAAATCTGCCGTAAATAATCAATTGCATAAAGTATTTATGGCGTAGATTCTTTGCATGCCGTAAATGATCAATTACCTACACTATTTACGGTGCTCGTTATGTGCAAGCCGTAAATTGTAAAAAAAATGACTTCTTACAGCATGCAAATGAACGTCGTAAATGCGGACGTATCAGTATTTACGGCATGCTTTTAGTGCGCACCATGTAGTGTAAACAAATTGACTTATTACGGCATGCACGTGCACGTCGTAAATGCGGCCCAATTTCTCTCTCTCTCTCTCTACTTTTACTTGCTGGCCCAATCTTATTAACTCATATAGGCGAACAGTTGCTTCATCGACTTCGAACCTGAGGGCTTGGAAAGAACGATCGTAGCAACGCCAGCAGCAGCAGCGGAAGCGAAGATGGAGACGCTGACTGGAGAATAGCCGTAGATTCCATCGCCTCCACGACCAACTTTACAAGCTCCACCGCAAATTCCAATGGTAACGGCTTGCCCTATTCCAAAGCAATTCGTGAGGACAAAGATGAAAATCATAAACCCCAGAACATCAAACACTACCAAATCAAGGTACAAAACTATTTTCTTCCCTTTATTTGTCTGGGCAAATCCGAAATGTTAATGTATCTTGTTATGTTTTTGAGTAATTGTCAGTCTCGTAAAAAGACCCACCTTTAATAATAGGGGCGGAGCTACCTTAGGTCCAGTGTGGGCACAGGCCCACACTGAACTTCTTGGCACTACCCAGAAGCTGCCCCTTCTATTCACAAATTCGTCGTCTTTAATTGACTCAGCAGCAGTGGAAAATCCCCCATTTCGAAACCTAGTTAGAGAAACAGAAATGTCGAAGACTCTGGTGCAGCCGATTGGGTAAATTTTCTCTGTCTTCAGCTCTATATTTGTGTTGTAGTCGAGTAAATTTGACCCTAATTTGGAAAAATCCAGGTATAATTTTTATTCACGTTTTCTCTAATTTTAATTTTAGTGTCTCGTTGACATGTTTTATGTTATTATTAGTGCCAGTTCTGTGTGTGTGTGAATTAGTCCCGAAATTT
>CAIGRT010145691.1:0-36902 GCA_903798405.1 Fraxinus platypoda | reverse complement strand
TCTCCATGCGGCGGGAAGCTTCTCTCTAAGCTTGCATCCGAAATTGGGACCTCTGAGCTAATTATACATAAAGAAATATAATATTTATGCCACTTTACTGGGAAAAAAAATAACTTGCCTAGTTGGGCCTTTTCTTTAGACATATTTGTTTGCTGTTTGTTGCCATGACTTATCGGTGGTTGCACGGACTGTCATTTTGTAATAAATGTTGGATATGTTTATTTGGTTTCTAGATTTGATCATATAAGCATCTCTCTTGCTTATTAAGAGATGGGAATTCATGATTGAATTCTATCAGTTGCGGATGTGTCATATGAGTTATCCTTTGCTTACTGTCACTCTTTATTGCAGGATTTCTTGACACCTATACTCAACGTCGAATGTTCTCCAAACATCAATCATTATGCTTCTGGTGGAAAAATAAAGCGATCAACAGTGAAACAATGTAAACCTGGGCTAATAGTAGGCGGTGGTGGACAAATGGTTAGTAACAATGGCGTGAGTACATCAGAACAGCCAATTGATTCATTAGTTCCTCTATCAAAGATCAGTAGCAAGGGAAAAGATGGCAACATGAGGAAGGATGCTAAAGAAATGAAAGCAGAGGACGATTTACACCCCATGCAGTCTATCTTTCTGGGTTCCGATCGTAGATACAATAGATACTGGATTTTCTTAGGCCCTTGTGATGAATTTGATCCCGGCCACAAGAGGATTTATTTTGAATCTTCTGAAGATGGTCATTGGGAGGTGATTGATACTCAAGAGGTAAACTTTGTCTGGTTTTGTGTTCTTAACATACTGAATTCTTACTTAAACGTTGGAATTTGGTTTTTAACTCTGCTTGTCTCTGATAAATCTGGTTCCAGGCTTTGTGCACTTTGTTATCGACCCTGGACCATCGGGGTGCCCGGGAGGCTCGCCTTCTAGCATCCTTGGAGAAACAGAAAGCATTTCTTTGCCAAGTGATGTCCAGTATGCCAAATGCTGGTAGAATCAGGCAGCTCACTATATTTGATCAATCTGAACTGAATACATCTAGAGAAGATAGTTCGTCTCCGGTGTCTGATGTAGACAACCAATTGAGCCTGTGCGAAATGCAAAATGATCTTCCCTCTTCTACTGTTGCTATAGTTCCTGAAGTCGGGAAGAAAGGAGAACAGAAAGACCAATGGAGCCGTTCTCAAGCATTTGGCTCTTGGATATGGAAGTCATTTTATTTAGAACTCAACTCTGTTAAAAATGGGAAGAGGGCATATGTTGACTCACTCAGAAGATGTGAACATTGTCATGACCTCTATTGGAGAGATGAGAAGCACTGTAAGGTTTGCCATACCACATTTGAGCTTGATTTTGATCTAGAAGAAAGATATGCCGTTCATTCTGCAATATGTCAGGACAGTACAAATATTAACAAAGTTCATAAACAAAGGGTACTGTCATCCCAGTTGCAAGCTCTCAAAGCTGCAATTTATGCAATTGAGGTGAGTTGTTGTATGGCTAAGCTTTAAAATATTTCATAGAATATTGATGCACGTCACTTACATGCATATAGCATAAATATGCTTCTCTTTTCTGGTCTTTTAACTTGTTCAAGTGTGTGTGTTTATTGAATATTTCTAAGCATGCTTCTTTTGGTGATGATGTTTTTCTGTTGTGCATACTATAAACATCAGTTTAGTTTGCTTGCTTTTTTTTGGTTTTCTTTTTTTCTTTTTGGAAACCAACCTCTACATGAATTCTGTCATTTCTTAAATGGGTTGCTCTTAACTGTTGAAGCGCAAGTCGTGGTTAGAAATTTTCACCTTGCAGCAATGTGGCACGCATCTCATTTTTTATGGCATCCTTTCAATGAATAGGAAATAATGGGTTTGTAGTAGGTTTAAGATCACCTGGTTACCTTGACCTTGGCATTTCAATAGGCAATTAAAAATGCACGATGCATATGGTACTGCATAAGTGGTATGAACCACATAGCTGCCTTGGCACTACATGAAATAACATTTGATGCCTTTTATTTTAGACTGTCATCATGTTAGAAACCCAGATGTTTAAATTTCTGACAGGAATATTTTATGGTTGAGTGGGAGGATGAAGACTAAAGTGTTAGCGTTGTAGCAAAATGAAAGCATAAATACTTGTAGCTATTAGGGCACAAATTTACCTTTGGCATTTCAGTGCCTAAAAAATTATAGGTTATATAAGCATAGAAAGTGCTGTTGCCATAGGGGAACAGCTGAAACAACGCTGGGAAAAGAGAGTTTTAGTTGAATTTTTCTGGTTCTATGATTTGGATTGTTTTCTCAGTTATCTTGGATTAACATTTTCTTTCTACTTGCAGACAGTTCTACCCGATGATGCCTTTTTGTGGCCTTGGAAAAAATCTGCTCATAATCTTTGGGTCAATAGGTTACGACGAACCTCGAGTTTGACAGAGTTTTTGCAGGTGATGAAAATTGAATGTCTGTTATTTTGTGTTTGATTATTGCTGGTCACTTATCTAGAGGCTGATATTTATACTCTCTCATCTGCTTTTACAAATGCTTTAGGTTCTTGCTGATTTTATCAGTGCCATCAATGAGGACTGGTTTTATCAATTAAATGACGACTTGAGTCCTAATTATCTCCTGGATCAAATATTTGCAAGCTTCCCATCCATGCCACAAACATCATCTGCAGTCGCACTTTGGTTGGTAAAATTGGATTTGTTGGTTGCCCCTTATATCAAAAGAGTTCAGGCTAAAAATAAATCTCGATATGTTGACTGACAAAAGGTACATGATTTCATTAATCCGAGTCACATGTGAATGGCACTTCCATTTTGCAATATCCTCCTACAAGTTTTGGATTATTTAGTTTTAACATAACCTGGTTAATTTTAAGAGCATCATATTCGTTTGGATTTTATTATTATTTGATAGTGTATCAAGTAGATGTTATCATTGTCTTCTCGTCTCTTTCCATTCTCAGTTATATTTACTGCTGTGGGAACTATACCAAATCTTGTTCCAACCATTCATTTGAACTCTATATTTGAACACAAAGTCCTGTTTACCCTACTATTAAAAGATATGAGATCCTAGATAAGTAATTCACTAAATATTTGAATTGACCTCCTCTCAGATGTAGTGCTACCTAGATTTCATGTTTCATGTCTATGGTGCCAAATTGCGTCTGCAGTTTTTTGTTTTATTGATTTTGTATAATTACAGATTGATAAATGTGTAAGGGTAAATTGGATTTTAGTAGTGTAAGGTACAAGGAAGAAACCCATACAATAAGTAGAAACAAAAGAAGACCAGTAGTTTCAACTAGTTGGTTGTGTTTAACTACAGGCAAGTGCAAAAGTGGTATAGTATACAATCTTTTGCTGCATAAATTTCTGAGAAAGTTAGCTGTCCATAAAGTTTTGATACCCACTTGATCAACCTTTCGAAGATAAAATAGGAACTATATCTTTCATTTTCCCCTTCTGTTTTTCTGTTTATGTATAAGGCTGAAATTTTCTTTCATACCAGGTACCTGTCCCTAATCAGTAGACAATTTCCTGGTGAATCGTAGATAAAGAGAAGTATACGCATCAGCTCTTGGTAACTCTTTAACTGCCAGAGGTAGCATAATCTCATAGTCATCACCATACAATCAAGTTCATAGTTACAAAGTGAAACTTGCAGACTTTCTTTATTTCTTTGTAAAGAGAGAGAGAGAATCATATGATATTTAGTCCTAAAGCCAAAGGGGGACACCTTTATACAAGTCACTTAGCTCTGCTCGTTTTCGTCCATTGGTGGACTCCAGTCAAGTTCTTGTTAATGTAAAGCTTTTAATAGGTTTCCTCTTTCTTTGCCCCATAATTTCATTTTTGTTACTCTATTATTCGCCTGTGATTGTTTACAGTAGTAGGTTGAACTTTGTTGTTCCCTGTGGGAAAGAACACTGTAAAATAAATAAACTATTGTTACTGTTTATCTGCATTATGATGGTTTTGGGGCTGGTTATGCATTTTCATTTCCACGTCTCTTTGTTTGATCAATTAGCGAGTTCTTGGATGTTAACGAACAAAATTAGTTGAACATGCGCAACTAAGGTCCACGGCTATCATTATTTGAAAGTCTAAACAAATTAGCTTCTGTATTAGAATTGGTTGGTTAAATCCTGCAGGAGTTTTTAGCGGTAAGCATATAAATATTATTGACTTTCAGTTACTCGTTCTCTTATTCTCCCCATATCACTGCTAGATTAAATCGTTGAAATAAACTCGAGTATTACGATCCATATCCATACCCTTTTGACTTCTTGATTTATTCAAACTAAAAATGTAAAATAAAATAAAATGTTCGTAACAGCAATGCAAAGGAAAGAGTCAATAAAGAAAAGGCACAAAAACATGGAACTAAAAAATCTCTCGTCTTTCCTGAAATAAATTATAAGTTAATGCATTTTAAGTTTATGAAGAAACAGTTCGTGGTCAAAATTCCCAAGTTCAAACGTCAGCAGAAAACTCGTTTAACCATGACGACCATCACCTCCGTGCCCTCCCGTGCTTCCACCTTGCTGTTCAGCACTTCCACTGGTTACTGCATTGCTGCGTCCAAAATCAGGAAAGCCTCTGCCTCCAGCACCATGAGGCTCGCCTTGTAGCATGGTAATCCCACTGCTTCCTCCCGAGCTAATCCCAAGTTGGTTATGCAAGACTTGTTGATGTGCTGGAAATTGCTGTTGGCCGTATATGGTGGCTCGTGCAGCCATAATTGATTGAGGTGTCATCTGTTGAGGTTGTTGGTGCTGCATGTAATGTGCACCGGGCTGCGAAATCCCTCCAGCAGGATACTGCAAAACATCGACAAAGAGAATATGACCACAAACAAGGTTGTACCAGTTGTCTTGGAACACCAAGCAATAACAACATAACTAGTATTCTGCAGGAGTAACAATAAAAATTGATACAAATAGAGAAGGTAAGGGGGAAATTAGAATTGTTAAAAATAGCTATTTACAATAAAAAGACATAGGATCCAGCAGCATTACTAGTTTAATGAACATCCAGAATCTATGAAAAGGTTTGCTATGAATCAAGTCCTAACCACAAGTTCCAACACACTAATAATCAAGTCGAAATTTGAAAAAAGCAAAGCGAACAAATTTATAGTGGTTCACCCTCAATTTATAGCATGCTTGTGCAGGACTCCCTCAACTCTGTATTTTTCTCTTTCATGTTTAATCCCATGACATTTACGACTAGATTAATCATGAGACGTTTTAGCAACTAATCTTTAGTCGCCCTTGGGACATTCATCGGCATTAGGCATTGGTCAACTACCTTCAGCAGGTTTTGATTTGCCTTTTCTTTTGCCATTCAGTCCTCCCCTTTATTCATAGATAGAGCTTTTCTTTTTCCACTCCCCATTTTATTTCACTGAAACTGCATTCCTCACGCTTGCCGACTGAACATTTTCTATGAAATATCTCTTTAGGAAAATTTTCGTATGGGAGTATGTTACTCTAGTTAGATACTGCAAGGGGGGTCCTGCACGAACATTGCTATGATTTCGTGCTTGGTCCATGTATCGAGGAAGCAACATATATGAGCTATTTTGAAGGTGTACTTCCGACATGAAGTACATGCTATACTGAAAAAGAATTCCTTTACACGACGTAGGATATTAGGCAGTCCTGATGCAGAATATGAATGCCCAATATAACTCCAACAAAAGTGAACTACATAATTAAACTCAATACTGTCCAACATTAGACATTTTATCCTTGGCATATCATATGATATAGGGCCTCTTTGCAACCAAGAACAGGGTTACCTGCAAATGCATGCCAAGTGGTTGAGGTTGTGAATCTGCAATAGAAGCAAGGTACATCAAGTTTCTCTGTAGCCTAGCTTGGTTCCTGCAAAGTGAGGAGACAGCCAACAAATAAACCACATTTCCAAAAGGTGGCCAATCTTAACAATTTGCACCGCACTAAATAAAATGAGCACGTCTCTTAGATAGAACACATTATATTGAAAAAAGTGTAAGATGTAGCATCAACCTACATTAGGATCAAAATTAATTTATTGAATCCAAAACTTGTCATTGTGGAAAATGTAAAATCCATGTAGATGAAGAAAGTGGTTTTCTATCGTCATTTTATTTTTCCGGGGGTGGAAGGTTTTCTTCCCCACCCCCAAAACTGTAGTACATAATCATGATTAATAATTTTCTATGACAATTGTTATTTATCTTTTCTATTTGTGTATATTTTTTCTAGTAGGTTTTATCTTTTTATTNGTGGTTTTCTATCGTCATTTTATTTTTCCGGGGGTGGAAGGTTTTCTTCCCCACCCCCAAAACTGTAGTACATAATCATGATTAATAATTTTCTATGACAATTGTTATTTATCTTTTCTATTTGTGTATATTTTTTCTAGTAGGTTTTATCTTTTTATTCTTATTTCTTGTTTAGAATAGGATTTCTTTTATATATTGATTACAAAATGATTTTTAATTAGATTAGGATTTTATTAGTTTCCTTATTTTAGTTTCCTTTTATTAATAGAATTAGGGAATAACATTGTCTATAAATATAAAGGCATTGTACACTTTTCAACACAATCAATCATATATCAATACAAAACAAGATTATTCCAATACAATTCTTATTACAAAAATTTCATAAACGCCTCTGCACCAAAATTGGTATCAAAGCAAGGAAATTGCCTCAATCTGATGGTTGACTATGGTCCTGGTGGCTGTTGAACCGTCTGCGACGAACGGAGGCTCGACAAACTCGAACAACGAATCGAAAGGATCAATGAAATCCTTCATAACATCATGCAGATGGTGACAGTGTTGAGTTTTGAAAGGAATCGCGAGCCCATGGAGAAACAAGCTGACAAGAATTTGCAGACTTTAACTACTATGAATGTAGGTTGCTTCAACAAGCTTAAAACACAACAAGTGGCTAGAGAATTTCCTCGAGTCCAAGATAAATTTGAATACGCACAAATTATCAAGGATTCTATAAAAGTCTATCAAGAAAATATAAAAGAGTTTAATTTGAAGCGCAACAAAAATTTTAAAACAAGATGCACCATCAATAAGAAAGTATGCAAATTGATAATAAATCATAAGAGTGGTGAAAACTTAGTGTCCAAAGCATTAGTGATAGCTTTAAATTTGAAGACTGAAAATACTCATCTTGCTATCAAGCTTCACAAGGACAAGAGTTTCAAAATATGGAGGTATACAAAATTTCACTCTTGGAAAATACTATAAAGATGAGATTATATGTAACGTGGTAGAGATAAACGATTGTCATGTACTTTGGGAACAACCATGATACTATGATGTAGATGCTACTTACATATATCGAGATAATAGATACGTGTTTATGTGGTACGATAAGAAGATTGTTTTGGTATCATGCGACGAACAATTTGCAAGTACTAGTGTAATAAAGAGAAAAAGATCCATAAAGCAGATGATGAGGTTAAAAAAAATGTAATTCAAGATAATCGCAATTTTACCGTCAATGATACTAAAATAGAGAAAAAAAGCATGTGCAAGTTGAAAATTCGAGACCTATCGATTCCTTGTATATGGAAACTACAATTGAAAACTCTATGATCAAGCCACAATCCGATGATGAGCAAGTTGAAGTTTGGAAGTGTCCAACAAAATAGGAGAATTAAACTTGTCAATCATGAAGGAATTAAAGACAGTGCAAATGACGTCAGTCAGCAATCTAATTATGGTGAATCCAACCAAGCAGCATCCTCAGTTGAAGTCACAAATAATTTACCTGCAACTGATGCTAGAGCGGAAAAATCTAAGACGGAATCAGATCAATCAAACGTTGCTCTAACTGCTGCTGAGGAAGTGGAATATGCTAGCCGACCTGCAGACAGTAGTGGATCTATCATGACGGCCTTAGAAAGTGCAGGACATACTTTAGGAGGAGCTCATGCTAAGCTTGTTCTGAATCCACTTCAAATTGCATTAGAGACCAAGAACATTAAAGTCGTGGAGCTTGCACTATATTGCCTCCATAAGCTCCTCATCGGGTACAATCACCTTGAGGGTGATCCTGGTCTAGACGGTGCTAAAAATGCGTAACTATTCACTAATATTCTCAGCAAGGTCTGCAGTTGTGCAGATAATTTATCACTTAATAGCACTACTCTTCAAGTATTGAAGTTGCTTCTTACTGCTGTAGCATCAACTAAGTTCAGGGTTCATGTTGAACCATTGCTTGGAGTCATCAGGGTGTGTTATAACATTGCTTTTAAAAGCAAGATCGATTCTTCTGTGATTAAGGATGAAAAATCTGGATTTCATCTTAATAATACTCCTGAACTACTCAAGTGTAATCCCAAGAACCTGGAAGACGTACTTAATCAGCGCGTGATGGTGACTCCTAAGAAAGTTATTACTTGGACTCTTGATCTAGAGGTTGCTTTGAGTAGTAGTGATACATTGGTTAAAACTATATATTCTCGCCTGTTTGACTGGATTGTGGAAAAAATAAGTACCTCCATTGGACATGATCCAAACTCAAAGACAATAATAGGAGTTCTTGATATCTATGGGTTTGAAAGTTTTAAGCACAACAGTTTTGAGCTATTCTGTATCAATTTCACAAATAAAAAATAGCAGCAACATTTTAACCAGCATGTTTTTAAGATGGAACCAGAAGACTGGAGCTACATAGAATTTGTTGATAATCAAGATGTGCTCGATCTGATTAAGAAACCTGGTAGAATAATTGCATTTCTCGAAGAAGCTTGTTTGTTTCCAAAATCTACTCATGGGACATTTGCTCAGAAATTATGTTAGACCTTTGCAAAAAACAATCGATTTATCAAGCCAAAGCTATCCCGCACCAATTTTACAATATGTCACTATGCTGGGGAGGTAACTTATTTGGCAGATCTATTCCTGGATAAGAACAAAAATTATGGGGTGGCAGAACATCAAGAAATTGAAATTTCTTCAATATTAGTATTGACAGAAATTTTTGAGTGTTTTCCTCCGGATTGATTGATTATTTTCTTCAAGAAAAACTCGAGGACGACTTTTATTCAAGTGGAAGGGATTGATTTAGTACATAATCATGATTAGTAATTTCTTACTATAATTGTGATTTATCTTTCTATTTGTGTATCTTTTATAGTAGATTTTATCTTTTTATTCTTATTTCTTGTATAGCCCCTGTTTGGTGCACATTATTTTCAAAAGAATGCATTTTTTTGGTTGATGTGATGGGAAATATGTGGATGAAAAAGAAGGAAAAGTTATTGATGTGATGGAGAATATTATTTTATTGAAGAATGTGTGGTTGAAAATGAGTGGAAGAATNGCATTTTTTTGGTTGATGTGATGGGAAATATGTGGATGAAAAAGAAGGAAAAGTTATTGATGTGATGGAGAATATTATTTTATTGAAGAATGTGTGGTTGAAAATGAGTAGAAGAATGAGAATGAAAAAAATAATGTGGATCAAACAGGGGCATAGAATATGATTTTTTTTATATATTGATTAGAATAGGATTTTTAAATAGATTAGAATTTTATTATTTTCCTTATTTTTGTTTCCTTTTATTAATAGGATTACGGAATAATTTTGTGTATAAATATAAAGTAATTGTACACTTTTCAACACAATCAATCAAATATCAATACAAAACAAGATTATTCCAATATAATTCTTATTTTCAATTCTTATTACAAGAATTTCATAAACGCTTCCGCACAAAAAACGCACATAAAATTAAATTTGCACAAAACTAGTTGATCCAACTGTGACCAATTATGTTGTCTCCCGACCGATTTCTCTTAACTTAATAATACCTTTGCAACTGTTTATTTGAAAACAATACAAATTTAATGCAACTAGCATAGATTTTTAGGTTATCAATTATCTAATATTGTTCCTTCTACTCGGTCATAGCCATATTTTGGAGGAGAGGTAGAATAGATGAATAATTTACCAAATAATAATACATCTGCTATAGTTTAGATGAGAAGGCAAGAGAATTAAAAAACCAAAAAAAAAAAATAAAAAAAAAAAAAAAAAAAGAATAAAAAAACAAAAAAAAAAAAAAAAAAAAAAGTACTGTACTCACTCTGCACATTCACTCGAGTTTTGGCTTTCGACAATCTTCAGAATCAGTGACTTGTTCTCATCCAGATACTGCATATAATACATAATTGATTACCAAAAAGAAAAACAATAAAACATATTTAGCACTATACAAGAACAGCATTTAGCCTGGGGACAGTTGCTGAAATTTAGCATTGCATTCACATGGTCCATTATTCGAAACCACTACAGGATTTAGGCTATATATTGAAGCCACTGGGAGAATGATGCAAGGAAAAAACTATGGTTCTATGAAATATGAAAAAGCAGTTGTCAAAGCCTGTAATGCTGACTACCAAAAAAGCAATTATGTGAATGCTTAGACAAATTAAATAGCCTTGTAGCTTCTGAAATTGCAACCGTGAAAACCTTTTACAACACTGCTAATGACACAACATTGACATTGAGATCAGTACATCAAAGCCAAAATATTATAGAAGTATGGCTAAAGGGGTATTTACAGACGAGAAGGGATATCTTCTGTAGAGTAGGTCCTAGATATGGTTCGGTGTTGAGTGAAGGAGCCCTAAGCCATCACAGTTCCATTAATAAAGACAGAGCTGACTAGACAAATCCGAACACTGTAATGTCTTATAATTTGCAGGTTACCACACGCTTAAATAAGCTCATACACTGCAGTACATCAGATTTGAATGGGGTGAAGGATGACTTGCTGTTGGTTGTGTGGTATGCAAGTATCGAACAAGTGAGGGTAAAGCTTTATGCTTCTACACATATCAAAATGTTGATTTGCTCAACATTGCTCGCAGTGCAATTGGGACCTATCAGACCTATGACCGGGATCTGACCTTGGGTTTTCTTAGCACTCTTCGCTTGATATTTTTTTAAAGCAGTCAGCAGTGGCCACCTTTGACACACTCTTGTTGACATGAGGCTTAGTTCGTAGAGTGTATTAATTAAGTTTTAAGCATGCTAATAATAATGAGTGTTCGAAAAGCAAGGGAAACACAAAAGATCAGAGAATAGAGGTTTTGGTCCTGAACTAGCTTACTCCAAAGTTTATGAAAAGCATATGATAACACGGAGCATGAAAATGGTCTCAGGAAAATAAAATCAGTCACTTTATTAAGTCCTTGCTCCCAAACTTCTTGGATTATATTTCGTGGAGATCAAGTCATATATCCCTCCCAAGTTTGTATTCTAATACTATTTTCATATTAATATATATTCCACCTTCAGGGTGGGTTTGATTAGAAGAAGAAGAAGAAGAAGAAGAAGAAGAAGGGGAAAACAAAATAGAGTTAGTTGTAAATCAAAATTTTCTGCGCGAGAACTTTTTTTTTTTTGAATCATTCCCATGATTATCCAACATAAAGAATAGTTATATCAGAAGACAAATACAATTATTGAATGATAGCAATGAATGAAATCGGGAGTCAAAGAAGACAAAGAAAATCTCTCAATTTCTATTGAAGAAAAAAGAGAGGAAAAAAATGCCGCCTGTTTGGTGGGGGATTGATTGATTTTAATCTAAGTCAAAGTCAATAGTTAATTTCAATCACTTATTTTCAACCACATATTTCATCAAATTATCAAAATCTACTCGAAATATGATTTTATCCCCCCACAAAACCAGAAAAGGCACAAACCTTCCTTCCTTCTTTCTGTCAAAAGGAAGACACAATCTTTCAACATATATACCAGAGAAGACATCAAACTAACTCTAATTTTCATGAGCTACAAGAACATCCTTCCAAATTATGGAGTTCACCACAAAGTAAAGCATTACTTTATCACGAGATTTTTTTTTTTACCAACACAAGCAAATAAATAAACAATAAGAACTTTAAATCCAAATACAAGATTACTGAAATTGCCTCTTCGGAGATGTTAATGAAGTGTCAAATCAAAACAAAAGGGCAATAAGGCAACTCTATATTCAGCAACAACCAGTAGAACATTTCAAGAACAAGACAAAACTTCCTACATATATAAATTAACCTAAAAACCTCACCACAAAGCGAGCGCAAATGTATGGAAAACCCACCAAAAAAAAAAAAAAAAACCCTTAATGATACCAAGAAAAAATTACAGGATACTAACTAAAAATTTTCAATTTCTTGAGTGAAAGTGAAGGTGACCTGGGTATGCCAATCAGGGTGAATGACGGAATGCCATAAAGAAGAAAAATGTGCATACAGAGAAGCAGAAAAGAGGAAGAGGAAAAATTACCTGTTGAATATGATCAGTAGTGACGTTGCTAGGATAATAGGCTGCCATCATGGGCTGCATCTGCATCAGGTGTTGCTGCATGCCTTTCTTTTATACCCAGTAACCCACCCACAAACTATATTCCACTCTTTAAATATCAGCTCTGTGTTTCTGCAAGTATGACTGTGATAAACATGTGTGTACAGTACAACTGAGAAAGCACAGCAAAAATTGAAAGAAATGGCCCCGCCGTCTTGGTTTTATTCGTTTTCTTCCAAACCTTCACTTGAGCTCAACAGTGACGCCTCGAGTAAACAAAACAAACACACTCCTGTACAAATCCCACAAACCAACAAAAATATATCAATTATTCTACTTACAGATGATCTGAAATTAAAATCAAGGAGCACGCATGCATGATGCATCTATTAATCTATCCGTACAAAAATTTTGTACATATGCCAGAGTCCAAAATATTATGCCCCCGTTTGACACTCATTTTTTATCTCATTCTCATTCTCATTTTTTTTACAGTACTCATTTCTAACTACTCATTTCTAACCACACATTTTTCAAATAAAATAATATTACACATAAATCCAAAAATTCTTCTTACTTTTTAACCACACATTCTTGACATCAATCACTATTCAAAAACTCATTCTTCAAAATAATGGGTGTCAAACGAGAGCTATATTAGTGTGTATACCATTTTACTTGGCCAAGGAAATTGTTCAAAAAAATGAAATCATCGAAGCACGGCCCGTTTGGCTCCCATTATTTTAGATTATAATTTTTTAAATAGTATTTTTTTTGAAATGTGTGGTTGAAATAGAAAGAAAATTTTTCGAATTTTCGTGTAATATTATGTAATTAAATATTGTGTGATTGAAAATAAGAGAAAAATAATTTTTTGAGAAAATGGCACCAAACAAATGCAGTGTGGGACCGTGTGACTGTGTGAGAGAGAAAAGAATCTGCGGCAAGAAATGGCTCTTCTTATGGTTAATGTCTCTCTGACTCTCTATACAAAAGTAGGTCACGTGATGAATCTATCGTATAGTACACAGTTTATCATGCAAAAAGATTTGGTTTCTTGAACCAGCCGCCACCGTCCAAACGCCGACGATGCGTGGCGTCATTTTCATCTTTCGAGGAAATGGTTATTCCACGCGATTTTGGTCGGCGTGGAATTCAGTTGCTTTATGCTAAGGTCAAAGGTTGAGTGTGTTAACACGCGCAGTGATTTCGTCTAGGTTTTAGGTGTACTTCTGGTCTCAATTTTTAAGGCGAAGGCATTTGTTGGAAGAGGGAAGGTGTATGGTAAGGACATGGTCTTCGCACGTCATCGTTTAGGCAGATTATTACATTTTACAAAATAATAATAATAATAATTTTTATAATAACAATTTGTTGAAGAATGCGTAATTAAAAAGTAAAAAATAATAATAATAATTTTAAATATAAATTATTTTATTGGGAGAACGTGCGATTAAAAATGAATTTTTCAATAATGAGACTTAAACGAGGCCTAAATCATGTCTGAAAAATATATTTGAAAAAGTCCAAGACTAATTAGATTATTTAAATTTACAATTAAAAATCATGAACGTGTAAGTGAGAATTTCTAGGAGTCAAGAATTCATCGAATTAGGCATGAGGACTGATCGCCAAGTGATTGGGGTTCGGTCTCGATTGCGATTTGCAGCCATTGGCAAATGAGGCTGGGCCATAATATTGTTTGACATCATGAACTCCATGAATTAATCTATCATAATGTAAAATTTTGTTCTCTATATCTTGCATTGTTTTGTTGCATTTGCGCTAGAGTGAATCTAGCGGTGGCAATGGGCAAGACGATTTGGCTCGGTCCATGAGTTCATGAGCCGAGCCCACGAGCTCAAGTTTTTTTTTTTTAAAAAAAAAAATATATATATATATATTTTTTTATTTTTTTTACTTTTTTGTTCACATTTTTTACTAGTGTGGGCTTCGTGAACCTTTACTCGCAAGCTGGCTCTTCAAACGAGCTCCTCGCTCGGCTTGCCAAACGAGTCCCCCACTCGCTGTCCATGGGCAGAGTTTCGACGAGCAGACGAGCTGCTCAACCCTTTTGCCACCCCCTAAGTGATTCTATTCAATTTTTGACTATTGACAAAGGTTCGAATTTGAGAGAGAGTTTTGGTTTGGCCCACTTGAATGTAGCTAGGAATTTACAACACATAATTCTGTGGAGGATTACAATTTAGGCGGATCACATTCTGAAAGGTCCATACATGGTGTATGGATCGATAGTTCTAAATAGAAGGCAACTTGCAAGTGTTTGGAATGAGTTACCTCAAATACTTCTTTTCGAGAGGAAATTAAACCTATGATGCTAGAAGAGTGAATGTCACTTGGTAGTCTCATTGTTTCCTAACAATTTCGTTGATTTTGATGTTTTGAAATTCGGTTAGGATCTTGATTTATTAAAGAATAAAATGTCATGTGTCAAAAGATTGAATCAGAGTTGAAATGGAATAAATAGATTGAACCAACGTTTAAATCAAGTTGAATTAGAGTTGAAATGTGTCTCATTTTATTTTTGTGCATTTTGTCTACACATTTTGAGCAAAGTATCGAACTTGTCCTTAAACTTTGTTTCATCAAAATTTTGTTCTCAACCCTTCAGTAATTAGCTTATGTTTGACAACCATTATTTGAAAACTCATCTTTTTACATACTCATTTTCAACCACACATTCATACAATAAAATTACTTTTTTTACCTCACATTCTCCTAAAAATTAGTATTCAAAACATTATTTTTTTCCCAAATAATAATCGCCAAACAGGGACTTAGTAGAGTATGTCCTCATAATTTCCGTCCAATTTTACTGTAAAAATCATGTAAAATGAAAAATTTACCCTCGAATTTATTTATTTATTTTTTTTAAAAGAGAGTGAAAGTATAAGAATTTATTTTATAGACGAATAAAAAGTTAACAACATATCTAGGGACATAATTAAAAAATTACAATAAACGAGTATTCTATTTTTAATCTTTCAATTCTATCTAATTAAGCAAACCTAGAATTTACATGATTGTTAAGTACATTTCCCAACACTTATTTTGCCATAAAACATGAATTATTGTTGACATAAGTGTTTGAATATTGCTTAATTCTGCGCTATTTCATTTTGTAGTACTATATTGATGGATGCAGTCAACTAAATGAGAAAAGATACGAAAAAGGACCAAATGAAAGAAAATGAAAGTTCGGGGACCAATGTGCAAATAGTTGAAAGATAACTCGAAGCACGACTTGAGAATGTATACGAGCTAAGTCCTAATTTGATTAGTACAAGAGATGTTAGAAGAAGGATAATGGAAAAAAAAAAAGAGAGGTTAAAATGAGAGAAAATAAGGTCGAGAACTAAAACGACACACATGGAAGCTTATCTCTACCATGCGGCCACATGGTAGAACTTCCATATGGTCGCACACATGCCAACGGGGAAGGCAGGGGCCACTTTTGGTTGAACCATGCGGTTGCATGATTGTTTTTTCGAGGCCAAATTCTGGTTTCCTTATTTCATTCAAACACCTAAGTAAACGAATTTTGTGATGAATATATAAGCTGAGAGCCGTAAAAAACGAAGGAGGGATGCATTCTAATAGAGAAAACAACTCTAGAACACATAGTGAAGGAGATTTTGAGCCAAGAAGACGAAGAAAAACACAAGATTGACGGGATTTCAAGCAGAATATTAATTCAGTGATACCGTTTCTTCAATTATTTGTGTGTTTTGTTATTTTCTCCATGTTAGGTTAGATATTTCTGTGCTAGGATAACGATGAATCATGTGATGTGATCTTTTAATTCCTGATTTTATAATTTTGACATTAAAACATGTTATTTGAATTTGAATGATTTATATATAATTATTTTTCTCCACAATTATGTGCGCAAATGATTGTGTGAATCTGGTGGCATATTTCATGCATTTGAGAGAAGGGAAATATGTTGACAATGTATAAATCATCGTAGGGTATGATAGGGGATAGAGATATACCGCTATGCCTTACGTGAATCTCTAAGTGTTCACAGAAATTCATGCATTCTTATATATTTGCATTCGTCATAGAAATATAGTCTGATCGTATGTGAGAGTAGGTTCAACTATAGAATATGAACATTGATTCTTCAAAACTTCAATCGTGTTGTCAATTTGTAGAATTGAGATTAAAAGAGATCATTGCATAGAGATTCGTCATCCTAGTGCGCCTTTCATTTATTAAATTTAACAACTCATTTTCAAGCATTGTTTTGCATTATAGTTCATTTAGTTGAGTCATATTCATATTCGTAAATTAGTTTAATCAAAACCTCCACCACAACATAAACGTGTTATTTTCTTGTTTCAGTTAAGGTCAAGATAGTGAAATTGAACTAAATCAATCCCTTGGGACGATATTCGGAACTCTAGATTCCACTTTATTACTTGTTACGAACCGTACACTTGCCGTAGTTTTATTCGATATATATTTTCGTGAACAATGATCTCCTAAGTATCGGTACTTCATTTATTTTAGATATCCTATTTATGTGGCACACTATAATATGTGGTGTAATTAGTTTTAAAATCAACAATTATCTCCCACTACTTATTGTAGTGCATATATATGCAGGGGCGGACCGGGGGTGGCCTAGGGGGGCAGGTGCCCTCCCCAGATTTTGAATTTTTTTTTATATTAATAAATAAAGGAAAAAAAATATTGGGGGAAAAGTACAGATGGGTTGTCATAGTCCTTCATGGTGGAGTAATCTGGCTAAAAAATCTGCATATATTTGAAATTTGTTCATCTAATTTTCTTAAGTTTGGTAGTTCCATGATCTCACGTTCGTACTCTAATACAGAATTGTGTCTATAATTCTGGTTTTTTGTTTGTCACGTTTTGTTCAATTCATGGATTGCCTTCATGAGACAATTCAAAGTACTCATGTTTGTAGCTTTTTTAATTAATCAGGCATACATGGCTCTCAACGATATAGATGCTGCGGGAGAGAGTTTAAAGAAGGCATTGGATTTGGAGCCAAATGATGGTGTGTTACACTCTTTGGTGTTGCCTTTTCCTTTATTCAAGATGTCTACATGTTTCATGTAAAAGAATTTTATATGTTCTGCTCACCCTTAGTTTCTCTTGTTGCTTGAAAGAACAAGCCCAAAAGAGGAAAACACAAAGTTTAAACATCAGCTTACTGTCTCCGATTTACTCTGTTTCATTGTGGTGAAAATATATGTTTAGGATGTTTTAAACTGTCAAGGATCTTTTTTTTCTATATTATATTAGATTTTTGGAATTGAAATTACTGAACTGGAGAAGGAAAAAAGGGTTAAAGAGTCTTCAAGCTCTTGTATGAGCTTTATATCTGATTTTATCTCGTTAATAAAATGTCTTTTACGTTAATTTTTTCTTCAGTTTTTGAAAATTTGATTGTGCCCCCCGTTTAAGAAGTCTGCGTCCGCCCCTTATATATGTGTGATTTAATTTAACAAAGTACAAAGTATAAAACCATGGAAGAATTATATCAATATCTAGAAACTAAAACATTTGTCACCCACGTACATTTTAAGGTAGGTGACAAGAAAAAGTGTTAGATAGTGTACAAGTTTTTCTGAATAATTACATTAAGAACTCGATTCTTGCTTTTGGGATTCATTTTCATTCGATGCTACTGCAAAATGATCACCCATAACTTGAGGAAAAGCCGACGTCGCAGTGGTGGAGTGGCTGGAAAAATCTCCTTCATTTTCAGCCAAAGTGCAGCGTCGACGCCCCTTTCCTCCGGGAATGTACGTGCATGTGCTGCTACCAGATGACGGAACGGTACCTCTTGGAAGAGATTGAATCACAAGATTTTTCTTCAGCCATTGCTCCCCATTTAGTGGCCTCATTGCCCAAATTTCTCGAGTAAAACTAAAGAACATTAAGAAAATAAACATTAAAATTAAACAATTATCTCGATGACGAGCCGCCATTAATGATAACACTATAATTTCAAACTTTTTCTGGGAAGTGGTGATGATCGATCAGGATGTCATATATATTGCATGGAAGTTAGGTTTTCGAATATATATAAATGAAAAAGTGAGCGGGTAATTGACTGAGGAGCCGCGGTTTGAATTTTGACGAGTGGAGTCTAAAAGTAGGAACGCGGATCAAATTTTATATGAAGTGCAGAATGAGTCTTATGTTCGTCATGGCATCATTAGTTTGACTATTTCAGCTCCCACTCACCCCAGCAGAACACACACATGAACAAATAAATAATAATAGCGACTTTTATAGAAGAAAACAAAAAGTTTTGTGGTTTGTATGTATAGATTATTATAATTTTTTTAAGAATAAATTTTTTTTTAAACGTTGTTTCAAATTATAATTGATTTCGTATGTTTTACAAGTTAAGAATACATAAAATTAAATTATTCTCGCGGGGCTAAAATTAAGCACCTATTTGATAAAATAATTTTGTTGGGAGGATTTGTGGATAAACAGTAACGAGAAATTATGAGTCCATTTGTAATTATTGGAAAAATATATCATTACTACATAAAAATTATGAGTTTCTTTTAACAATTCAAGTAATGTTGCATGTCTCAATTAATCTCATTACTATGAGGGGACCCTTCCTCTACCATCTGACAAATAAATTTGATATGATCATCATAATCATTAATATGATTATACCATTTTGACACAGATGAAATGACATAATGTTAATTAGTAAGATGTGATTGGATGAAAAAGTTGATTGTGTTCAAAACAATTCAATGATAAAGTGTCACGTGACATTATGTCAATCATTGTATCAAGAATTATGTCATCGTAGCATGATTTTAATCATTAACTCAATCTAATATAATGGTCTTAAAAGTATTAAACCTTTTAAAACCAGTATGCCTACGTCCAAACACAATATTGATTTAAATTTTCACTAAAAAAAACCAATAGTAATTATGTAATTTGTTTCTTAAACTTTTATCACCTTTTGATTTTTTACTTGGATATTAATTATTCTTAATTACTACATAAAACAAACAATAATTTTCTCCAATTACAAACCCATCCCGTTTATTATGTATTTTTGTGCATTATTTGTTTCTGGGTTTATCCGGATGTACCGAATGGGGGGTGACCGAATGGTGTCCCCCCCTCACAAATGCGGCGGGCCTGCGGCGGGCCCCATGTTTTTTAAAAAATGCGGCTCGTGGTCCCCACTCCCAAATGTGAGTGGGGTGTAAAAGATTAGGTAAAAAATTATGTACATGTAGCATAACCCTTTGTTTCTTTAATCAAAATGGTAATCAATTTAGGCCTCGTTTGGTCCACATTATTTTTTTCATTCTCATTCTTCTACTCATTTTCAACCATACATTCTTCAATAAAATAATATTTTCCGTCATATCAATAACTTTTCCTTCTTTTTCAACCACATATTCTCCATCATATCAACAGTAAAAATGCATTCTTACCTTCAAAATGTGCACCAAACGGGGGCTTAATATCAAAAATAAAGCATAAGGAGAGAAAATAAAAATGCATTGACAAATTAATTTGATTTGAATTATAAGATAAATATCAATTTGTCATTGTCGTGTTATCATCGTCAAATAAATATTACTTTAAACGGATTGTTGCTGTTTTTTTTTTTTTTTTTTTCAAAAAACCATTTTTGTTTGGTACCAATTAAAATCTGTTGATGAAATATTGATTTTACCATACAATAATTTATATTCAAAATAATTATTTTACAATTAATAAACTATTGGACAGAATTTCGACTTACAGAATGATAATGGCTAAGGCAAGAGTTTGACTCTTTTTCCTTAAAACGATAATGCCCACAATAGTGCGATGATATTTCGACACTCGTCTCCCAAGATACAATGACCTCGACTTGTAATAGTAACACTCCAAATTATAAGATTTGGAGAACATACTAATGTTTTGATCTCTCTAAAATTGGAGGACTTAAAACGCACAAAAATAATATTCAGGATTAAAATGCACAATATGAAATAATGCAGAACAGGAGAATTATAGTTTGTAAGAGAGAAAATCAAGAAAGATTTTGGAATGAATAAAATCCGGCATATGGAGACCTATTTATAAAAATTGAAAAGTTATGTTCAAAAGACACAACAGCTGAAAAGTTGTTCTTGAACCGACAAGACCCATTTGGACAGACAGTTTAACAATCAACTGTCAAATCTAGAAAATATCACGTGTCGCGCACAGAAAAATCCTCAAAATAAATAAATAATATAAATAAAGATATTATTTAAATTAATAATAAAATAATATAATTCAAATAATATATACCAACTTGGCCTACCCAGATTTTCTAGCGTCTTTCACAAATCTCTACGAAGTTACACCAAATATATAGGCCTACCTACGCTGTCCACCAACCTTAGCATCTAGTTGTGCCATGACTTTGGCCCCATTGTGTATTGAACTTGTGTCTTATACCTTTGTCCCCTCACACTGACATTGCCGCACCTAACATATGCCTCCCTTGCTAGGGCCGTACTTGTGTTTCGCAGGACTTGAGACGAATTTCAGAATTTGAACTTATAAATCGTAGCAAATAATCAATTTTTTTTTTTCATTTATAAGAGTTTTATAAAACTAAATTTTTTAACTTAAAATCAACAATAAAATAACAAAATGAAATATTCAATATATATTACAATCAAATAACAATGCGAAAATATTTGAAACGATCACTAATTACAACTCATCCCGCGTTCTTAGAGACAAAAATATTAATCAATTTTGAATAGTTGAGTTGTTCAACCATTTCTTTTTCAACAGATAATATGGTCAATTCATTCAATCTTTATTGTGACAAAGTTGATCGGTGATAAATCTTAATTAATTTCAAGTTGAAGAAACTTCTTTCTACTGATGCAATTGTAATCAGTATGGTATTTGACTAACTTATTTGTCATTTAGCTGTTTTCCATTTCGCAAGTACAAAATCAAACCAAGATTTTTGTTTCTATTTTACAATTGGTTATACGATATATTATATATGAAGGAAAATTTGTGGAAAAAAAAAGTCCAAAAAACCTATGAACAGAAAAGGAAAAAATAAAAATAATCAATGATTATCGATGTTTCTAACTTAGTTATAGTGTGAGAATATTTTTTTTCCATTACATGTATATGGTAAATACTATTCGCACTCATAATGAATTCAATGTCATATAAAATAGAAAATAAACTTCTTATCTGCAAAAAAATGTTAAATTTTACACGCTTTTTCACTTTGCACAAGGCTCACAGCCTTTAGAGAAAAAAAAAATTGTTATTGCAACAACAATAACGATATATTATCTAAGGTCATAAATATTTTAATACTGTAACAGTAAAATGGAAAAAATTAAATCATATCATATTTAACCATATATTGCACCCAATTACCCTATAGAATGCACAAATTCATATTAATTAATAACGGATTATAGATCGAGAAAAGAAATTCAATCCCGCACAAATCAATGATTCGATCAACAGAATATTGAAAAAATCTAATTGAATTTAGAGACAAAATTATACAGTAATCATTTAAATATATAAAATCTATCAGTCAACGCAATTTTTAAAAAAAAACTAGGGTTACTAAACGATCATATCAACAAAGATGTGTGTAACGATGTATAAATATATACCAATGTGGTGTTACACAATGCCAATGAAATGAGCATTTCAAATTCAGACACTAATTCTACTATTTACGACATCATTGTTGAAGAATACTCATTGTTTAGAGTAATGGTGAACGAGTATAAACGACAATGAGTTTTTAAAATAAAGAAGGAAGCAAAAAAAAAATTTTGGGCCCCCTAGAAAGTTGGGCCTAAGGGGACAACCTCTTGGGCCTCTCTTTAAGTCCGACTATGCCCCTTGCCTACAACATTATCCCTTGCACGCTCTTTACGATGCAAGCATCGACTGCTATTGTGCGTTTATTACTATTAGGAACGGTCAACATTAATGCCTATTAGCAAAATTGGGATTGAGGAAAATTTTATTAGTAAGACATTGTATGACATACATCGAATTTTAAAAATAAAGTATATTTTTTCAAAAATCAAATATTAAATAATTAATTAAAAATATTTTATTAATTAAATATACTAGGGTCATAATATTATATAATTTATGGTCATAGTTATGTATTAGTCACAATATCAAACGTCACAGTTACAAACAACAAATTTTACAAGTCACAAATTATTTCTCGATCACAAATTAAATAAATTAATTGGTCACATATTTTTTTTTTTTTTGTCACAAATCACAATTTTTATGATTTACAACTTATTTTATGGTTATAAAATATCAAATTCATTGGTCACACATTATCAAATTATTGGTCACAAATTTTTTTACGATCACTAATCAAAAAAATTATTAATCGATCACAAATCTAAAAAAATCGTAATTCACAATTTATTATCGGTCATAAACCACAAATTTTATAATTCACTCAAACTTTTAAGTCACATATTATTTATTGGTCACCCACCCCACGCTATCCTACCCACAATCACCGCACCATTGCCATGACCACTACCGCCACCATTGTAGCCAATATCACAACCACCACCATCTTATCGCCATCATCACCACCAAAGCCACCTCACAATCTGAAATTCATCATCTCTTCCACCTCTACCGCACCACAACCACCAACAAAATCCCCAAACTCGCCACCGCCATCTACACTTTCAATACACTACAAATCAACCTCCAACTCAAGCCACCACAAAATCAAAAAAAGAAAGAGAAACAGAAAACCTAATTTTTGCAACGGTCATGACAATCGACCCCATCGACTGGAACCTTCGCCACCGTTGGATCCAACAAAGCCACCGCCAACTAAACACCACCACCACAGCCCCCATCCACCACCAATTGAAAACACACCTCAAAGAGAGATTGCAATGGCAGCTTGAGTGTCCATCCATCCACTATATTTATGAACAAACATCACCTACATACAAAGAAAACAAATTAATAAAAGTATGTACAAAAAAAAATTACTTTTTGAAAAGCAAGTCTAAAACTATTTCAAGGGTTGTTTGACAAAACTTTTGATAAAAAAATTTAGCATATTTTGAATGTGTTGTTGTAAAGTTAATAAAAGTTGTGAATTCCGTGAAATATCTTATTAAAGTTAATTGTCAATTTTGATCTTAACTTAACAAGTTTTAATTTTTCCAAACAATTACTAATTAAAAAAGGTTATTTTTAAGCAGAACCAAACATTCTCTATCATTTCTCTCATACAAATATAAAGTTAAAATGCGGCTTTAAAAGAAAGTTGGTCTCGTATTTAATAAACAAGTTCTACAAGAAAGTCATTCGACAACTTATGAGTTATGATATTAAGCCATTGTTTGGTTTTTGAGTAGATTTTTGATAAATGTTGACAATAAGTATAATTAAAAAGCAGATAAAAATTGTGAAACTCATAAATGTGTGACTTTAAAGAAAAAAATGAATTTTGAAACGGGGCCAAATAGGGGCTAAATGACAAGTCAACAAAATCTTGACAAGAGTTATATAGAGAAAATAAGAGGTGAAGATAGATATGCAATTATACTAGAATGAATAAAAAGGAAATGAGAACCTAGGCTAGTAAGTGAAATTGACAACAATCAAGCAATCAGCAGTCCTATTATACGAGTCCTTCGGTTTCAAAGGATCTAATTTCTTATAATATTTTAGTACGCATTGTGAAATATTGAAGGAAGATGCAAATATATAATAATTTACGTATGTACTTTAAATTGATTAAAAAAAATTAATTTGTTATCTTGAATTTGGTAATTAAATCTTTAATTTAATTATTAGTTCTTACCTAATCTTTAAATAGTTTAGTGTGTGTTTGGTAGGGATTTTTTGGGGGAAGAATTGATTTTGAATAGTGATATGATGGGAAATGTGTGGTTGAAAAAGAAGATAAGATTATTGATGTGATAGAAAATATTATTTTATTGAAGAATGTGTGGTTGAAAATGAGAATTGATTTACTGTTGAAAATGAGAATTGGTACCAAACATAGCCTTAATAGGGACTCAATATACCCATATTACAATAATTTAACCATGCAATATTTATTATTTGCACTATTTTATTTTATTTTATTAGTCATTTGTATTTTCTCGTTTAAAAGAATCAAGAAAGTCACTTGAAACCTCTTTTTTAAGATTTTGCCCTTGTTTAATTTAGATAAAAACTAAAATTTTTAGTAAATTTTGATAAAAATTGATGAAATGTATGATTAAAAAGTTGATAAAAAAAAAATGAATACCATAAAATATGTTGTTAAAATTAATTTGAGAAAAAAAATAACTTTTAAAAAATTAAAGTCGTTTTTTTCATTTCTAAATATTACTCAGTCCACCTATTTTTATTGACTAAACACTCTGAATTTGTAGTCCTGTCTCGGGTATCTTCTCCACAGTCCTACCAAGTAACTGCATTACATTTTGTGTAAAGATTTTAGTGAAATACGAATATTTTTTTACTCGATAAATTATGTTAACTAAAATTTTGACATCTCAAAATTATAGTGAATATTAAAATTTCAGTAAGAGTTAAGCTATTTTGTCAGGTGATTTTGCCCACCTATTTGACAGATACAGTGTGACTGCAGGTGATTGAGTGCAAAAAATAATTATTTTTTTAAACATTCTAACGATAGAATGCATGTGACATTCTCTTTAGGAAGTGGGCAAAGTGTGCTTGATTCTTTTAGTAACGAAACAGCCAAATTAAAAAGTGAATATCAATAGAATAAAATGGTTACTTTTAAATACGTACATTGGACATTGTGAGGTTGCGGTTTTCAATAGTAGATACACGAACCCAATTAATGCATCATATGTTTCTGATCCGTTGCTTTATAAATTATACGGTTCTTTTCTCTCCCTCTCCTAAAGAATTTGGATTAATCTATTTGTACAACTATGGGTGACAATTTGAATGACTGAGTGTTGATAAAAAAACTAGTGGCTGCAAAAATAAATTGATATGGAAACTGTCCAATGAGTGAATGACACGTGACATGTTGTCAAGCGAATTGAAACCCATGATTGAAAGAATTTTTATGATACATCAGAATACTCACTCGTAGAATTTAATGATTTTCAAGAACAATTTATTTTTTCTATATGTATTGCCATTCCTCCAAAAATAATTGTTGTCTCCATTGTGAGTTGTGAGAGGGAGAGTGAGGGGGTGTAAGGGAGAGACCGGAGAGTACCTCAAAAATCCTCTTGAAGAAATGAATGGTGATAGCCAAACGGAACAAATTGAACCTAAAATCTTCAGCTGGTACAAGTATAAACGAGGCAACACCAGCAAGAAATACAGGAGTATACCCTAAAATCATGCCATTTTTACTGGAGATTTTGGCCTTCTTATCAGCACAAATTTTGTCAGCACCAAAATTCCATAATTTAGAATACTGCATGTGCTTCCCTTTCATTTCCATCGACCCTAAAATGCCCATCGACACTAAACTTAACACGGACATGGCCGTCACAAACAAATTTGGAGGCGGGTATATGAATCTCAATCTCATAAGTGCTGATACAACCATCTTCGCCAAATTTGAAATGTGCTGATACAACCATCTCAATCTCAATCTCAATCTCGTGGCTCGGCTCGACTCGACTCGGCTGGTTGACATGGCTATATGTGGGAGACAATGGATTGCAAGTAAAAATGTAACATTAGGTCTGTCGGGCTGTGCAAGGACGGAGCCAGCACCCGACAAGTCATAACGACCGTTCGTGTTGATTTCGCCGAAAAAAAACTAGTGTATATTAGGCGACCGCTCTTCGAATTCTTGGATTCGTCCCTAAGTGTGTCAAATTTTCTTTTTTACCTTAAAAAATTCGGCTTGTGTTTCTCCATGATTTGGAAGGGTTTTCAAGTTTGGGGAGTAATTTGGAAAACATGAAACAAGATACAAATGTTTACAAAACTGACAAAGATGGGTTGCAGCAAGCCTAAAAATAAGCATTTGTGTAGTTGAAAATAATATTTAAATGATATATTTGTAATTTTATTTAACAGTTAAAGTTTTTAAATCAAATGATTTAACCTAGCAAGAGAACAAGCATAAATTTTCGTCGACAACAATGTAATGATATCGCGCGTGTTTGAAGCTTAAATGAAAACATAAACCTGACTTATACGTGAAAAGACGTGTTGAAGATTGTATTTAAATAATATACGAGTCACATTACATAATTTATGCTTGAATTCATAATCAAGGCCACAATGTCAGAATGATTTGTGATGAGGTGAAAGAATGTGTGAATGAAATTCCAAAACCTTCTGAGTAGCAAAACGGAGGATTATAGCATGATACCCGAGCCGCAAACAATACACAAATTCAATTGTGTGTAAAAACTTGTCAAATGCTAGAACATAATTTCCAATGATAGTATTCTCTCAACTTTTGATGATCCATCACCTAGCTATTTAGAATATGTAAGGAATTAGTGCCTTGACATGTGTAGGAAAATCTTCAAACTTAGACTGGTACCATCTTCTAGTTGCACAACTCCTTCCCATCAAGTACAAAGCAGTGCCCAATGTTAAACAAAATGAATATAATGTTTGGGAAATGCATGAAATCCCTAAAAACCCCATTATCTCAAAAAGATAGTGTGGACATATTACTAAACTAAAGAGACCACCTTGGGGAATTTTGTAATTTTTGTCACCCTTAGTTCTCAATTTTGAGAGAAGGTAATGGTGGTAGAAATTGCCACTAATTCCCACTAAAAACAATAGGGAACCAACATACTTGAGGTCTGTTTGGGGTTCAGGAAGTCCTTGGATTAGATGATGAGAGTAAATCATGGTGGCTGAGTTGATGAAGTAACTGAGAGAGATTGCAGTTGCAGCTTCAGTGTCCATCCAACCGCTAAATTTGTGAACAAACAGCACCTACCAACCAAGATAAAGTATAAGATGAATAAGAATGGACTTACATATACATGTGCATGCAGGTGTGTGCAAAAGAAATAATATGAATTAAGATGGAATTAGAATCATTATATACAAATTCAACCGTTTATAAATCCTTCCCAAACGGAGGCGCTAGCCACTTAAGATGCATATAGAATCGTTATTCTTATTTAAGACACCTATGTATATGTTGGATTATTTTTCCTTTTGCATTAGTATCATAAGAGCGAGTGAGAGTGCGGGGGAGAGTGTAAGAGTATGGAGAGTGGAAAAGTATGGTAAAAATACAAATCTAAACGGAAAGAATTTGCAGCTTGCCATAACTTAATTTCAGTTTATGAAACCTTGTAAAGAAGAACTTTTCTGGATCTTTATGTGATTGAGTCACTTGCAATTTTCACTCCAAATTTGTATTTTGAACTCTCCAATGATCCATAACTCAATCACAATGGAATGAGTCCATTATCCATAATATAAATGTCAAGTTTTGTGAGTTTTTTAGTCGAAACTATGGTCACAAGTCTTTTTCATTTTTGGTGTATTTTCACATACGAATTATCCATGATTTTTCTTCATGTTTCTCCTCCTCACTCATTACAACATATGTAGAGTGGTTATCAAGAGTTATGGGAGGCCGGGGGAAGTTAAAAGATTTTTAACATCTTGCAAGTATTAATTATGTCACATGGGTGACCCATGACCCAATTTTCAACATAAACAGTAAATGAAAAGTAAGAATGCTCGTTCGAAAAAACTTTGATCCCTCAATTGAATTTTCGAAGAAGAACCTCCTAATATCTCAATATATTCCAAAATAATTTCATTCCTAGCTTTCATTTAATTCACCGCTTTAACTAATTCTCAAAAAATATATATATGAACCATGTTTGGTACATATTTCTTTTAATATCATTTTTCCTTTCAAAATTCATTTTTAAATATTCTCCAAACAAAATAATTTTACACGCTGACCTGTAATTTTTTCAACTTTTAATCGCACATTCTCCAAAATTGTCGCTTTTTACAAAAAAAATGAATTATAAAAATCTATTTCAAACAAGCATTATCTTACTTAACTAAGCCACAGGCCCACAGTGCCAAATAGTTAGCAAAATGACATGGTTCGGAGTTACGACTCCTACAATTATCTACACTCATTCATTTAAAATAAAATCAGAAAAATGTAAAATTAAAAAAATACTCACAAGATATATAAATTTCCTAAAAATTTTAAAATAAGATTGGCAAGAGTACCTCAAAGATCCTCTTGAAGAAATGAATGGTAATGGCCGAACGAAGCAAATCAAACCTAAAATCCCCAACCGGTACGAGGACGAAAGAGGTAACGCCGGCAAGAAATGCAGGGGTATACAATATAATCATGCCAGTTTTACTGGAGATTTTGGCCTTTTTATCGGCAGGAATTTTTTGATCAACGCCGAAATTCCATAATTTCGAATACTGCATGTGCTTCCCTTTCAATTCCATGATTCCTGCATTCCCCAGCGATACTAAACTTATCACAGACATCGTCGTCACAAACAGATTCGACGGCGGCGGGTATATGAATCTCAGCAGTACAGATAAAACCATCTTCGCCAAATTCTACACGACGGTGGCGGTGTGGGGGTGGATTTATGTGCGAGTTCTTCGAGGGAGAGAGAGAATTAAGAAACGGAACTACGCGTGTAACAAATGTGGACGAGATGAATCGAGATCCAATGGTTTGTATGTATACACGCGACGATATTCGTAGCCAAAAGAGTTGGTTTTTTCCTAAACTGGAGAAGAAGCCACCACGTTGCCACAAGCGATCATCAATTCTATTCCACAATATATTTCGATATTGTAAAAAATTCATATATATGATATATTTATTTAATTATTATATATTTTTTTGTAAAAATGTTGATATAAAAATTCGCCAAGAATCAAAATGTGGGAGAAACTCAAAATATTGTTAATTTGAGTCATTACTTACAAAATAATATGTTTTAAATCGATGTTTGGTTGCAAAATGAAGATCCTCCAACACTGATGATTAAAATGCACATATGATCATATATGCATAAAATATAAAGCAAATATTATGTGGTTTGAGTTGTGGATTCAAATAATGGCGTGGAACCTTATCTAGCCCCTGTTTTTTTTAGGGATTAAAATTAAATTCTTGGTAGATTTTGATAAAAGCTGGTGAGACGTGTGGTTGAAAAATTGTGCATCACTTAAGATGTGTGGTTAAAATTAGTTATTAATTTTGACTTATATTAAAATATAAATTTAAATTTCTACCAAACATGGGTCTAGTCTATGCTGGAGCTATATTTTGGGTATCTGCACTTGTACCGATCAATCGATCTATCATCTAAACTTACAGAAAGTTTTGTAAATTGTCCTTTATAAATACGTTCTCTTTTGTCATCAATGTAATATCTTCATGTGCATTAAAAAGATAAATATTTGAACAAAATATTTGAATTTATATTACATTTATTTCTTCTACTTCTTTGTATAAAAAACTTTGATTGATTGAATCAAACTTTTAAATTATCATATTCATCAAAATTTTCATCTAATACTTGAGCTATTACTTATTGATACTCATTGAAGTATTAGTATCTTTTGGTACTTAATTTATTGCTACCATTTATTAAGAGAAATGTTTCATTGTAAAATCATTTCTTTAAACATGTCGGTCATATTGAGGTCCTTTGAAAGCTCAATATTGTATAAAGATTGATACTCCTTATTTGTAAGTCAGCGGAAGTGTTGTAAGGATTTTGATTGCACCATAAGTCAATTAATATAGTGATAAGACATTGCTCGTAATGAAGAAATTGGTAACGGAGGACGTAGATCATTGATATTGATCGAACCTCCATAATTATATCGTTTGCATCATCTCTTTTCTTTTACTTACAGTTCTTTTGTTTATGCTTATTATTTGATAGACCTATTGTTCTTAACTTGTTTGATATAAGATTAATTTTTGGAAAAAAATAAAATTAAAAACCAATTCATCCTCTTCTTGATTAGTCATTCTTGAGCTATCATCTCTAATCCATGGTCTCCACTTTTCACTTCAAGTAGATATTCTTAATATGACACCGAGGTCGAAATATAACCTCAAGGTCAAGGTAAGACCTCAATGTCGAGGTATAACCCTATGTCTAGGGTAATGCTCCGAGGAATTAGACTCCCTGAAAAATAAAGGTCAACCCTCCAACATCAACCTAATACAATTATAGTAATATTAGATCTGAACCAAGCAAACACAACCCCACTAAAACTCTTACATTCAATTACACCGAGACTCCCAGAAATCTACTAAAATTCCTAGATCATCAAATTATACGTACGATCATGCAGGTGCCACATCATTGTAGCATTACACCAAAAAACACTATATATACATAGCTTATGATCATTATTTCAGTTTATAATCTCACACTTCTGTTCTCTCTTTGTTCACCAGCATGAGCATCGGAGGAGCAATGAGGTTACAACTCAACGTTTTTATTTCAGATACCGGGAAGCTGAGATCGAGATCAAACATATCCTAGTAGTCTAAGGTCGATCCTAAGATCAAGCCTATGCCTTCTAGATAATAAGCTCAAGGTTAAGCACATCTCATAAGCTCAATGTTGAGCCTATGTAATTACTTTGAAGTCGAGCATACCAAGTCAAGGTCAACCTTATCTCAATAGATCAAGGTCAAATATATCCTATCAAATCAAGGTCGAGCTCACCTGTTCAAGCAATATGCTTGAGGTGGGGTCTTGCTCCCTCCTTTCCCAGTTCACATCATGCATAGACAACTGTAAATTTGGGTAGGATCAGTTTCCATATCATATGATTCAATGGTAGAGACAAAGAAAGGCTGTTAAGAACGTAGAGGAGGTAGGATGGGCAGTTAGTCACTTTAAATGGTAAAGTGTGTACGTTTTTATTACTCATTATAATTGATGCTACAAATTGGAATTCCCATGACAAAAAATTATCGTTGTTAATCAGATTGCTAGAGTATCCAAAATTATTCGAACTCTTAAAGTTTTAATTACTTTCTTGATGAGCATGGACTATAAATGATATATTTATAATGACTTACTGCAGATTATTGTTTAATGCTATATTTGAAGAACTTTTTATATTAATTCATTTCTGCCTCTGTACTTTTTGCATATTATTTCAAACAATATATGTTTATTCTAGTTTAGATTTTATTTTTAAAGATGGATTTTGAATGATTTTTATACGTATATAATATTTTATTAGCTCTAAACTTAATCAAATCTCAATGTCCGGGTAAAGGGAGGATTGTAGCAAGTTGATTAGCATCAATGGCTCGTAGAGTGATAATTGTATTCTATACACTTATTTTAGGCCATTAAATGTGATTATTTGTTGATGAATCATATGAAACATGGCTTAATTCTATGTAAATATTGTTTGTTAGGTAACAATCGATGAAAGAGGCGGGAGTAAGGAAAATGAGGGGAAAAGAGGGTTCAATTGCATCAAATACAAAGTTTGGAGACTAAAATGCAATAATTCAAAGGTAGGTTGGAATGTAAAACGATGATTTAAGAATGCCAATAGTAAATTGGAATTGAAGAAAAGTCAAAAGGATGAAAAATTGTCGAAAATGATCAAATTATACAAGTGAAAAAGTTCATGGACCAATTTGCAAAATTGGTCCCAAAAATTTGTACCATGCGTAACCCTGTAGACCTTGCTTACGCAAGGTCATAATATGCATTACCTGAGGCAAAATTTTGTGTACTATGTGTACGCTCTATTTGAGCCATGCGTATGCATGGTTTGATTTCGAGAAAAAAAATTTGTTTCCTTATGTTATTTTGGAAACTTTTTGTATGAAATCTTTTGACACTATATATATCATGAGCTGTCCAAAACGAAGGGAATCTTTTTTATGATTATTGGGTGAATGCAAGAAGGATTATTACATTGAAGATTCAAGTGAAGAATAGGAGCTTTCAAGTTCTTCATCTTATTCTTTGTTTCAGTATGATGTCTTTTCTTATTCTTATATGTAATTTTCAAATAGCGATGCTAGGCGAAACAAATTAATGTATTGGATGAATGACAAAACTCTTTGATTCTTAAATTTTAATTCGAGACTTTGTGATTTTAGTTTAATTCCTACATTGTGATTCCATGAATATGCATAATGACGTTTTCTAATGTTTGCACATCATTAAAGCAATAAGTTGCTTATTCGTAATGTTGAAAAACTCACGGTAGATAGAACATTGTCTGTGGAACATACGGACGATAAATATTACGAATAATATTCATGATGTGCGGTTGTGTGTGATAATCCTAAACGTCAACGCATGTTTGTCATATAAATTCGGACTAGGAATATGATCATTCTGTGGTAAATATAAGTTTATTATGCCTTGGAAAAGAATAGTAAATAAAAGTGAAATTATCGATCATCACAATTGCATGAATTGAATTAATTATCACAAGTTGAGAATTTGAATTAACAGTTGATTAGTGGAGTAGGAAATCCAATATATTCACCCACATTTGATTTAAAACCATTTTTTATTGTTTTCGTAGTTATAAAACATAGTTAGATACAAACCAATCGCCTTTTGCTAAAATCACGAATTTAAATATATCAAATACACTAGAATTGAGATTTATTCCCTGTTGGACGATAACTCACTCATCACGATTGTTACTTGTGTAACGAATCCGTACGCTTGCGGAATTTCAACATAACATAGAGGTAGAAGATTATACACTTCTCGCTTATAATGAACAATAGCATAGAAAGCGAAAACTTATCAAATGCTACAACATAATTTCCAATGATATTATTCTCCCAACTTTTGATGATCCATCACCTAGCTATTTAGAATATGCAAGGAATTAATGCCTTTACATGTGTGGGAAAATCTTCGAACTTAGACTGGTACCATTTTCTAGTGGCACAACTCCTTCCCATCAAATAGAAAGCAGAGCCCGCTGTAAAGCAAAATGGATATAATGTTTGGGAAATGCATGAAATCCCTAAAAATCCAATGATCTCGCAAAGATAGTGTGGACATATTACCAAACTAAAGAGGCCACCTTGGGGTATTTTGTAATTTTTTTCACCCTTTGTTCTCAATTTGGAGAGGAGGTAATGGTGGTAGAAATTGCCACTAATTCCCACTAAGAACAATAAGGCTCCAACATACTTGAGGTCAGTATGGGGTTCTGGAAATCTTAGGGTTAGATAATGAGAGTAAATCGTGTTGGCTGTGTAGACGAAGTAGACGATAGAGGTTGAAATTGCAGCTTCAGTGTCCATGAACCCACTATATTTGTGAACAAACAGCACCTACGAGTCAAAATAAAGAATAAAATGAATAAGAATATACATCCACGGAGAAAATTATGAGCTCAAAGTAAAAGTAAGTTGTTATAAAATGAAACGGGGATTCAAGTGATCGTTGAAGTATATATCAAGTCACAATATGTAATTTAACCCTCGTTTGGTACTCATTATTTCCAAAATATATTTTTCAATTAAATAATATTATACGCAAATCCAAAACTTTTTATTTTTATTTTTTAACAACACATTATCTAACCCTAAGATTTTGAGCAAAAAATGAGGCACAAACAAGCGCTTAATATAAAAACATGTTTAGAGCGTGGTAGAGTTTACTTATAACTTTTTCTTTAGACCCACACTTACTAATCACTTCTTCACCACTCATTCTATGAAAACTTTTTAGCTCTTCCAGCACTGTATTACATAACATTGACTTCATTTCCATCATATGAATATGAAGTGTTGATGTAAGTTTTACACAAAAATGTCATTAATTTTGTACGTGGGAGTGTATGAGAGAAAGAGAGAGAGGCAAGTACCTCGAAGATCCTCTTGAAGAAATGAATAGTGATGGCCGAACGTAGCAAATCAAACCTAAAATCCCCAACCGGTGCGAGGAAAAAAGAGCCAACTCCGACAAATAATGCAGGAGTATACCCTAAAATCATGCCAATTTTACTGGAGATTTTGGCCTTTTTATCAACAGGAATTTTCTGATCAACGCCAAAATTCCATAATTTCGAATACTGCGCGTTCTTCCCTTTGAATTCCATGATTCCTGCATTCACCGTCAACAGTATACTTATCGCGGAGATCGCTATCACAAATAGATTCGACGGCGGCGGGTACATGAATTTCAGTATTGTAGATAAAACCATATTCACCAAATTTTGACGCTGCGACTGCTGTAGTGTTGTGCGTAGTGGCCTTGTTGGGCGGGGTTTATGAATGTGCGAGTTGATAAAAGATAGAGAGAGAGTTTGAGAGGCAACTACAATCAAATGCGTTATCTGGATGGGATGAAACGACCCCACAGGTTTGGATGTATACAAGTCATGGCAGTTGCAGCCAAAACTGTTATTTCCATTTGGATAAATCTACATGTACATAATGGATTACATAGGCCCATGTGGAAGAAATCCGGCCGTGGATGTGAAGTGTGGAAAAGTCAAAAATTGTAGATCATCGATGGATGCGCATCACATGTCAATTATGTAATGTATTATGTAAATGATTATGTACTTGTAGCATGATCCTTTTCATTTTCTTCATCAACGGGAGAGCCACTAACGTCACCTCATCATTATCTATTTGTTTTTTAATAATATTATAAAAATAAATCAAACATATGATAGATTAATTCATTTAAAAAACAAAAAAAAATTTAATTCAGTTTGACAATCATTAAAATATAACTCTTTTTTTTTTTTTAAATTCGTTTTCAACTACACATTCTCACGATAAAATATTTTACACATAAAATCCAAAAAATCACTATTCCATAACTCATTTTCCAAAAAAAAAAAAAAATCATTACAATGATTATAAAACAGGGGCTTATATTTTTATAGTTGGAGATAAGGATTACATCGATAGAGATGACAATTTTCGTTTAAAAGGAGATTTTATTGATATTTATTGGGATGTACAACTTTGATTGTACTACGTGTATATAATGGGATTACGTAATGATCTATATACACATGATGTGGTAAGTTGTAATAGGTCAAAATTTCTTTAACTAAATAAAAAAAATCTTGAATCTCTTTTTAATGCCTCGTTAGTATGTAAACATTTATAAACAAATATCATTATGCTGTACCACTCTAATCTATAATTCTTCATTAACTTTATAGCTATTAATATATATAATTTCTTTTCCGTTAAATTTTTTTGGTTGCGTGCATCCGTCTATGCACACACAACTTTTTATAGATTTTTTATGTAGAGTTATGCTATGTAGCTCTACTGGGGTTACAACCCCAGTTTAAGTGGCTCTAAATATGACATTAAGCCCATATTTGACACCTATTTTTTTCTCATTCTATTTCTCTTTCTTCATTTCAACCACACATTTTATTAATAAAATAATATTACACATAAACCCAAAAATTCTCTTTACTTTTTAACCACACAATCTTCCATCAATCACTATTCCAAAAATTATTTTTCAAACAAAATGGACGTCAAACAAGGGNCACCTATTTTTTTCTCATTCTATTTCTCTTTCTTCATTTCAACCACACATTTTATTAATAAAATAATATTACACATAAACCCAAAAATTCTCCTTACTTTTTAACCACACAATCTTCCATCAATCACTATTCCAAAAATTAATTTTCCTTCAAAATGAATGTCAAACAGGGGCTAAATGATAGGTGAAATTAAATAACTTAACCTCAATGGGACTACATAGCATTACTCTTTTATGTATATCTTCCCCCTTCATTAAGATTGTTTGTTTTATAAAATTTGGACCAAATATGATGTTAAGTACTTTATTGACGTCGAATGTGTTAGTCGATCCCCTCTTAAGTAAAAAGTATCTTTTCTTTGTTATTGCCAATTATTCAAATCATCGAACTCATCACTAGTTTATTTAATTTCAAAATATTTTAAACTCGTTAAAAGAAAAAATTAGAAATTGAGGTAGAAATTGAACTGGTCCTATAGTCAATCTATTTCACGTAACATATTTATCCCCATTATTAATCGGAGATTTTTTAATATTTTGATACACAACTTAATCGGAGATTTTTTAAAATTTTATTTAAAATAGAGTAAAGTAGTTCTTCCCAACTACACATATATTCCACTTTACCCTTTTATACAATTTTAAAATTGTTTATATATTTTATTTTATTAAATTATATTCTTCTTTTTCTGCGATAAATATGAATTTTTCAATCCATGTCCGTTAGGGGTGGGCGCCGGTCGGTTCGGTTCGATTCGATTTTTTTCGATTCCAGAAATTTTCGGGTATTTAGTAAATAGAACCGTCGGTTCCAGATATATTTCTGGAACCGTTCGGTTTCGGTTCTGTTCGGTTCCATTCGGTTCCGTACTATAATTAAATTTTTTAACATTTAGAATAATACTACATAAATACACCTGAAAGTAGATACTAATACTAATAACAAAAAGTAGATACAAATACCAAGTTCAATCTTAACTTTTACAAATTAACGTA
>CAIGRT010145680.1:0-10166 GCA_903798405.1 Fraxinus platypoda | reverse complement strand
GTCAAAATTAATGTTACTCTAGCATAACTCTTGTTTGAAAACTAAATTTCAAAACAGTTTCTCTACTTGTACAGAAGCAATGTTGCCAGAATTAGCACAAATGCTGTTGTTTGTTTGTTTGTTTTTTTTTTTTTTTATTGCCATTGTCCAACAAAAAACTGCCATTGTCTTCTGTATTAATTCTGTGAGCATGTTTTCTCTACAAATATCATATCTCTTTTAAAAAAAACTTCATATTTTGGAACTACTTTTAGATGAAGTCACATTGAACCACATTCCTTTTGAAAATATTCTAACTAGAAGAAAAATTTTATAAAATTAGCCAAACGATTCAAATGCAGCTTTTGGAACTCAAAAGCTTATTTTGACTTTTCTAAAGCCATGTCAAATGGGATCTTAGTATCGGAGAGCACACTCCTTCAATTGGGATGGATGTGGTTCTGCTCATTATTCGGAATTGGATTGAATCAAGAATCAATGGTTAAATTATAATGAAAATCATCGATTTCATCTATAATTATGAAATCAAACAAGAACCAAATTGAATTGAACCGAAGGTTCCACTTTGGCTTGGTTTGGTTCCACAACAAAAAAAATTCAAATTATTAGAGCAAATTACTAAACAAAGCTTTGTCATAAAAACATATTAGTGCTCACATCCAAAATCAAAACAACATGTTGGCCAGAGCATTACAAAAGTCACCCCTTTCAGAATATGCCGCCCTCGAAATTCAATTGTCTATGCACTAAAGAGCCGTGGATAATGAGAACTCGTATGGTTTTCACTTTCCTATGCCGCCTTTTTACTGCTTGATTTCACCATGAAACTTTAACCAACGATACAGTCTTACTTCATAGATCTCGTTCATTTCTATCTAATATTTCAACATGTTCTTCTTCATAAGCAAGATTATCTTTCAATTCAATTGGTTGGGATTCTGACACATGACATGGATTTGGGATATACTTACAAAGCATAGAAACATGAAATACATCGTGAATTCTAGACATTTCAACTGGCAAAGCTAAATGATAAGCAACTGAGCCAATCTACTCAATAATCTCGTAAGGGCCGAAGTATCGTGGCTCAATTTTTCTCGTGTACTAAATCTGAAAACAACTCTCTATGGTAATAATTGTAGAAAAACTCTATCCCCAACTTCGAATTCAAGATTTTTTCTACATTTGTTGGCATAACTTTTTATATCTATCTTGAGCTTTTCTTTGATTATTTCTTTTTATTACAGTAATTTGAACAAATTCATGACCAAATAACCTTTTTTCACCAATTTCGTCCCAACAAATTGGAGTTCTATGTTTTCTACCATATAGCGTTTCAAAAGGAAACATTTCTATACTAGAATAATAGCAGTTGTTATAATAAAAGCATGTAACATGTCTTCCAAATTTTGTATACTTGTTTTTGATTGGCCATTTGTCAATAAATGAAAGGATATAATGAAACGTAGTTTAGTATTATGGCTTTGTGCAAACCAGACCAAAACTTAGAAGTGAATCAAGAATCTTTGTATGAAATAATGGGAAGTGAATTGAGAATATTTGTATGAAATAATGGATACTAGTGATTCATAATTGACTAGATCATCAACATATATTTTCAACCATTTAAAATTACAATGTAATTAAAAGAGATAAAATTAAAACGTTATCTCAATCATTTTTAACTTTTAAATTTCAATGTAATAAAAATATAATGAATTTAAAAGAGATAATTAAAACATTATCTCAACAATCTTTAAAATTTCAAAATAACCTGATACAATAATAATTTTAAAAGAAATATAAACAAAATATTATCTCAATTATCTTTAAAATTTTAATGTAATTTAAAAGTAATAAAATTAAAATATTATCTCAACTACCAAAACTTATCTTAAAGAAATACATTATTAAATAATTAAATAATGCGAAGAAAAATTAGGTTTCTTTAAATTTCAACAACTTTGCCTTAACTTTTACAAATTTAAATTTTGTTGAGCTCAAAAAAGAAAATTGGAATAAATGGATTAGGCTATCATTCTGCCTTATGGACTTGATATGACTAATAAGGCTAAGACATTAATCGATTCTATTTTCTAAATATGCCAAAGATAAATTGAAGAAATTAGCACCCCTTTGTTTTATTTTAAACGGATAAAAAAATTTGGAGCGTTACAACGGTCATATTGTGAGGCAACGCTATATATCACGAACCCTTCCCCGTGAGATTGTAGAGTAACAACTGGGACATAAAGTCAACTCTTCATTTCTAAAAACTCTATTCACATTCTTGAGTCCACACAAATTTAGAGAATGTTTGGTGGGGATTAAAATTAGATTTTTAGTAGATTGTGATTGAAGTTTTTGAAATATGTGGTTGAAAAGTTGTGAGAGCCATGAAAAATGTGGTTAATATTGATTGTTTGACTTTGACTTTGATTAAACTCAGATTTTAATCCGGACCAAACAGAGGCTTAGTATTGTTTCTAGTCAAACGAGTCAAAAGAAGAGAAATTTTAGAAAATATCTCTACAAAGCGATGATAGTAACTTGTCAAACAAAGATAACTTCGTTCTTTTGTCCTATTAGGAGGTCTTTGCTATCTCAAAACTGCAGATTTATCATCAATATGTTATAAATAATATTTATTGCGACACATTATCTAATTATATGTAGTCCATATACAATCACATGGTATCATCCTTCTTTTCACAAACAAAACAAGACTTTCTATGGAAATACACTGGTCTGATAAAACCTTTGTCTAGAATCCTTGCAATTGAACATTTAACTTTTTCAATACTATTGGAGCCATTCTATATGTGTGCATGTGAGGTGAAATAGATGTAGTTCCTGGAATCATGTTAATAGTAAACACGATTTTTCGTATCTTGTGGTATACTTGGTAGTTCTTTTAGAAACAAATCAGGAAAGTCTCATACGATTCGAATGTCATCAAGTTTTATTATACTAATATCTATGTCAATTACATGAGCTAAATATGAATAAAAACCCTTCTTCAATAATGTTCTAGCATCAGTAGCGGACATTATACAAGATGACAAAATTCTACATCGACGACAAAATATAACTCCAAGTTGTTCCGGTCATCAAAACATAACCTCCTTAAGAAAAAAATCTATTGAAACACAATTTGCAGCTAAAAACTTCATGTGCAAAATAACATCGAAATCATAGATAGCAGGAGGTATGCCTTTAGCTCCTGATCATTCACATTAATCCCAAAATAACATGAGTATCAGTCGTGTTTTTAATTTTGTAAATTGTTTTAATAGGTACTCGTTTGGACTTTTTCAAAAATTTGAGACTCTAAGTGTAATTATTTCTTTATTTTTTTCTTTTCTTATATTTTTTTGTTTGTTTTTGTTTATTTCAAAATGAGGTAAATTCATCATTTGATATAAAACGTGTAAATGATATATATGCACAAAAGCCCACTTGCAAGTATTTACTATTTAGTCCCCCATTTTATCTACTCATTAGATTCTATTGGGCCAGAGCATTACAATGGAAGACCAAATTGGAAGAGTTCTTTTGAAGCATCACTGACTACGAGGCTTTTGAAAATAAGGGTGCGACTTATTTAAAAATTTTGGACAACTCTGCCTTGTATCTGATTTTAGCAATTCCACATATATCAAATGCAAAATTGTTCAACCCATTCACCAATTTGAGAAAACTATATATCTGAATTTAACCCCCTCGCAACTGGAAATTCCACATATATCAAATGCCAATAGTCTGCATTACGGTGCAAATTTAGCATATCAACAAAGGTCAGTACATTTGACGCAGCGCTACATATATTGGGAGGGTTACAAGGGTTCAAGGATCTTTTTGGCACGAGTTTAAGAAAAATAAGTTTGTTGAGACATATTTTCTGATATTTTATTGGGTGGATTGCTGCAATTATGAGACAATTGAAACACATTGCAAGATTCGAGGAAGAAAATCCTGTAGCATAGAGGATGATGTTGCCACCACAAGTCACGAGATCTTGATACAAGAAGTTGTATTATTTATGTCTTTTGAATTTTAATTGTGTTTTCTTTTATGTTGTTTTGAAAATTGGGTAGTATTTATGTTGCTTGACTTGTCTTTTAAACTTCAAGGAGGACATGATACCAATTCATAGAAATATTTACCAAGGGGCGATTTCACTTATGGAGCCGCCACCTTCCATCAATCGTAACTCCACCATACTGCCACTATGGCTGTTGGACCAAGACACCGACTTGAAGCCCCCACTTTCGGCTACAATACCTACCCAACTGCCTGCTCTAACACCACCGACCTGACCGAAATTTCCATCCAAAAAATAGCAACTAGCGCACCTTCAAACCGGCGGCAACACCACCTCTGGCACTACTCACGTTCGCGCACCACCATCGGCGGGTTACCCTCATCCAGACTATCCTACCCATGGCTTCAGATCAACCGATAATGCCCTTAATTGATCTACAACAACCCACGAAAATCCACCAGTTGCGCAGCCCAAACCGCTCCCAGGTATGGAAACTCTAAATTGACCGCAATCAAAACTTCAACACCTCCAAAGGACCATGGGTATGGAGTCAATTGTTCCAATTAACCCNCCATGGCTTCAGATCAACCGATAATGCCCTTAATTGATCTACAACAACCCACGAAAATCCACCAGTTGCGCAGCCCAAACCGCTCCCAGGTATGGAAACTCTAAATTGACCGCAATCAAAACTTCAACACCTCCAAAGGACCATGGGTATGGAGTCAATTGTTCCAATTAACCCCTAAATTGACACAATTTCTGGATCTAAACCTTCTGTGGAAGGTGCGCAGTGCGAGATTGATTTGTCAACAATTGGAGGTTCTCAATGCTCCAACATACAAATTGTGATGGGGGAAAGGTAATTGAGGTCCTAAAAACAATGGGTGAACATACAATTGACCCGATTACGCAGCAAATCAACCCAAATTATTTGGCACAATCCGATGTTAACCAAACACGCTGCTATGAATTTCTTCATTCAATTGATGGGCTCTAAGGGTCCCAAACCACCAATTCGACGAGGGAAATTACAATTCAGGCTCATAAAAATATGGGTCAACAGCCAATTGCTCCAAAACAGCCCTTAATCGATCCAATTTTGTAGTCAAAATTGGCTTTTGACTACGCGAAATTTGCCTCGTCGATTTCTCCATTTTCTGGCCAGACTCTTGCGACGGAAACATCACCACCGGATCAAGAGTCATTGAAAACCCTTGGGGTGAGCTCCATTCAAACCAATTTGGCTGGCACCGATGCATTTGGATCTGTGCATAAAGGCACGCATATGAGGCAGTAAATCCTGCACTTTCGTGGACAGTTTTTGGCTACGGGAACTTACCATTGCTCTCAGAACACACTAGCCTTGAGTTGGTTCATTTGGCTCCCAATTAGCCTTCGGTCGCGAATGCCCCAAACGTGTTGCCCAACCCACATGTTCATCCTCGTGCAGCCCCACGAGGGACTGCAGTTGCTATTGTTGTACTAGTTGCTTAGCCACCACATGCTCAGGATAAGAAATCATATGCTGCACCACTTTCTAGTAAATCTTTTGCACCGATTTTTGAAGCCCCACGGGACTTCACTGATCACAATTTAGTCTCCAAAGAACCATTCATGTATAATGGTGAGCTCGCAATCTTATTTACGAAGGAAAATGATGTGCATCTTTTTGCGCCAAGATACGCGATAGTTTCATATTTTGATACACGAGGATGATTATTCACATTTATTCCTGAAGCTCACATGGTATATTGATGCGTGTCCTATGAGAGTAATAAAGTGGATATCTAGTTTTAGCCCTCAACACGAGATCCTATTGTTCCAGTTTGGGTTTCATTTCCACTAATGTCCATCCTTTTTTGGACAAAGTGCAGGTTTTTTGCTATAGCTAAGGCTATTGGAGTTTCGCTCCGCATTGATGAGGCTACATATGATCTACGATGATCTAGTGAGGCTCGGGTATATATTGATGTTGATCTTGATTATAAGCTCCTTGATAGAATCTGGACTGAGAGGGAAAAGAGGTGTGAAAATTGGCAGACTGTCTTATATGACAAGATACCGGATTACTATTTTTGGTGTAGACACTTTAGGCACATTGATGAGCTTTGTATGATGGGATCACGCCCTACACCACTACCATCTACTGTATCGGTTGTTCCTACATTCGACCCTACTCATAGGCTTACACATTCGACCAAGGACAAAGGCAAGGAAATGAGGTAGTTGTGCCTCATCAGAGATGGATACCAGTTCACAGAGGTTTGAGGAGATAATACTCAACTAGTGCTTCGGGTGTACAGATTCAGTCTTCTTATGCACCAGCACCATTACCCTTCCTGTAGATCCTACAGTGGTTGCTTATACACATACTTAGGTTCAGTCAGTTGTTCCTCCTATGGCTCCTCTCGCAGTTACAACTCCACCAGTTATTAGTACTATTACTCCTCAGACCATTTCATCCATATCGATCGTTTCTACTATAGTTACTCCTCCATTGGTTTCCACTCAGGCTAAAAGACTTATTTGCACTTCATAATTTGATCCCCTTATGGACTATACGATCTAAAAGCCACACGTATCAGTTAACTCAGAGAATACAGCTACTGTGGCAGCACATATTTCAAGTCCTACTCCAAGTAGGACTCAACCTCCATTTCCCACCGGCCAGCAGAATGTGGAGGCATCTATTCCTTCTTTGCATTCAGAGCAGACAGACACGGAGTGTCCACCACAGATTGAGGTTCATCGTAGGGTCCATTTAGCAGATCTTCTTCTCATGACTTGGTAGATTTTGCAGAGATGGGTGAGTATAATGGATTTACTATAATCACATAGAAGAAACACTTACGAGCTACTATGATACCTCCTTACATTCTACACCCTTATGAATGTCATCATATCGCATGTGAGAGGTGTAGCTACTCACAAATGCCTGAAGAGATTCATTCAGCTTCATTTGGTATGCCCCATTTTCTTAACTTCTGTCTATTTGTCGTGCAAAGCTACTATAAGAAGTGATTTATGTTAGGGTCTTCACCTCGCTATGGACATCTTTGGTTAGTTGGAGGAGACTTTTACGTTATTAAATATGATGGTGAGCGCACTGGTCAGGGAGTCAATATACTTAGACCAATGACTGTGTCATGAAGAGATTGGATGAGTTTTGATTAACTCTATAACTGCAGTTTTTTGTTGATAGCTTATAGTGAGGCATCTGAATCGGACTTCATCTGATCGCTTGCCTTTGCTTCTACAGTAGACTTCTGGTGATGATTTGGGGCCCCAGCCCTTTCGATACCTCAATGTTTGGACCAAACACCATGATTTTTCAGCTTTCGTAGGTCACTCCTTACTTATCTTACGGGATGATTGCTTTTTGGGAAAAGTTTTTTAGGTTGAAATAGGGACTGTGTTGGTGAAATCGATGTGTATTCGGTGTTGTATTCCAGTGGGCGAGGGGCGTTTAGGAGAGTGTCGACCAGACATAGATTGATTATGAGTTGGCCCTATACCGAAGCATTTTTTTTTGCATTATGCACATGTTGACCTGAACCAGACATTATCCATTGAGAAGAGCTTTAGGAAGTAAAAGGTCGGATCGTTGGATGTGTGAGGGGGACCACAACACTCGATATTTCCATCTGAAGGGATGCCGGACCAGATCTCGTATCAGGACTATTAAGGCTCAAGCAAGAGAAGTTTTATTTACTTGTGCTGACATTCAGAGTTCGGCTATATTATTTTACCAGGATTTATTATATGATCCTTCACAGCCTTTGGATACTACCTGTCATATATCATTCCCAGGCTACTACTGATAGAGGCAACTAATATGGAACTAAACCACTTCCACTTGATTCATAAGGTACGAGATGCGGTTTTCAGTATTGACGCGACAGTGTTGCAGGCCCAGATGGATTTTATCCATATTCTTCCAGTATTATTGGGATATGATACAAGATGATGTATACATGGGAGTCATTGATTCCTTTGAAGGTGGTCACCCGCCTCATGATTTTTCTATTACCTCTATTGTCTTGCTCTCGAAAAAGGAGAATGCCTACATATGGACGGATTTCAGACCTATCAGCCTGATACAATATTCAATAAGCTTATCACCAAGCTTTTGAACACCCGATTCAGTTCACTGTTGGCGCGCATTATTTTTCCTCATCAGAGTGACTTTATTTCTGGTCGCCTTATTGGGGATAATGTGTTGTTGACTCAAGAGCTTATCTGCACTTTGGATTGTAAAGTACAAGAGGGAATACTATGTTGAAACTTGACATGGCTAAGGCATACGATCGCATGAATTGAGGATTTATATATGCTATACTTGATGCATTTTAGATTTGGTCAGTTATGGATTAACAGGATCAGACGGTGTATATTGAAGTGTTAGTTGTCGGTGCTCATCATCCTCACGTGGTCTCAGACAGAGTGATCCCATTTCACCTTCCTTGTTCATTGTCGCTTTGGACTATTTCTCATGCCCACTCACTTAAAGGTTCTAGGCCTATCCTGTATGCATTATCGACATGGAGATAATACTTTTGTCTCACACCTTTCATTTTTTTTTATAACCGTGGATGTTCGGGCCAGCTTGCGCGCACCTCGACTAATCCCACGGGGCCCTGAAGTTTATGGTTGGGTACTCACCTCAGTGACCTTGAGGGGATTCGAACTGGTGACCACTGGGGAGCAAACCCAAGGACTGACCAATTGAGCAATCCCTCAAGGTTATCTCACACCTTTCATTTGTTGACGATATGATATGTGCTTGTTCGCGAGCTAAAAAATCCAAAACATTTTGAAAAAATAATAATTTATTTTCAACTTTATTTTTATTTTTGTGTACTTGTGTGGATTAGATAAATTTGTTTACTATAATGCATATATTTGGAATTATGTATTGAATTATAAATTGCGAAAAAGTTACATGTTAGAGTTGATTTATACTTATTCATGTGAAACTTGACATTTTTGCGCACAAGATTTATGTTTTGCATCATGAAAGAATAAATTGATTCAAAATTTGAATAGATCGAAAAAAAATTTAATCAGTGGACTTTAAATGTTAAATCCAAATAACCACTAAATTATACATACTTAAACTAATTATAGGATTGTTGGGGTGACTGAACTGTTGTAGAGAGACATTGAAATGAATGTGTATTCTATGTATGCTAAACTTTTTGTAGATTGTCCAAGGCCAATAAGATGAAAATTAGGTGAAAATCTTAAATTAGAGTTAAATTTTTGAGAATAAGTGTTTAATGAATGGCATTACACTAATCATTGCATTAAAAAAAGGGAAAAGAAAAAATAGTCTCATTGTGAAATTTCTATTCGTAACTTTTATAATTCGAGTGATTAAGGTTGCATGTGTATCTAAAACTTGGTGTCATATAGTCACCTAACTTGAGAGCCATTGACCAAAAGCTCGATGTCTCCCAAAACACTTGTTTAAAAAAAATTAGACTTTTGACAAGGGATTATTAGTTTAGTAGATTCTTGGAGGTTGAAGCGGTAAAAAATAAGGAGAATCATTATTTGTTGATGTGTTGAACTGTTTTAGTAAGACCTAACGAAACTAGAGAAGAAGATTAGTATATAAATTGAATCTTAGATCACACATTTGGGAGAGAGTTAAAAAAATAAATGTGGGGGTGTGAATCTCATGAGAGGAGAAAGGAAAAATTTGACTATTGAAGATCGGAATTTGAATCGCATTTTTAATTTATAATACTTGACCTGAATTTTCATACACATACACATCGATTTTGCATTGGATACGTAGGAGTTAATTTAGCATTTTAATTTTGTATGGTTTATAGTTTTGATACATAAATTCCAATCCTGAAACTAAAGACAGATTATCTAACGATGTTTGTTTAATTTTTTATTTTATTTTTAATTTAAGTCAAAGTTTATTTTGTTTGAGGACAAATAATTATTTAAGTTTGGAAGTCTTTGATAAATGTATTTTATACATTTATCTTGCCGTCAAATGAGATTAATTGTAATCAATGTTTTAAAAATCGGACCGGACCGGACGGTTCAACCGGAAAAATCGGGAACCGGTCCAAATTCCGAATTGGTTTAAGCTTAAAAC
>CAIGRT010145678.1:0-16144 GCA_903798405.1 Fraxinus platypoda | reverse complement strand
AGATGGAACTATTGAAAAGTATAAGACCAGATTAGTAATAAAAGGTTACAGACAATGGAAAAGCCTTTATTACTTTGATACATATTCTCCAATAACGAGAATAACATCTATTAGAATGATACTTGCGATGCTGCTCTGCGAAATCTTGAAGTACATCAAATGGATGTTAAGATATTCTGTTTTGTGAAGCTTGTCCAACAATATCCAACAGAAATTCCATTCTCGTTCTCGTCGTAAGAATTTCTGCTAGATTCTGAACACTTAAATAGAAAAGATGACAAAAAAGACAGTATATCTTACAATCACATTAGTCAGAAATCAACAGGTATTCCAGCTAAACCCACCGATGATTCGACTTTTGATTATTGAAAGCTGTTATAATTTCAATATGCATGCTTTTAAGTTCACTGATTCACATTTCGGAGATAAGAATCTCCAAGAAGAGCGAAGTTTCGGAAGAGAAGACTGGGAAATCAAGATTCACATTGTCTGATGACGCCAGTAAGGGATGGTGCGAGAGGTTGAAGATAAACAAGAAAGTGGAGAACAACCACAAGTTTAATTTCACTATTTGTAATTGGTGTTTCTAAGCTAAGACAAGAGTGGCCAATTTTTCCATGTTATGCAAAGAGCTCGTTTTCAAAAAGGAGTGAAAGATTATTCTTTTCCTCATGGTATTAGCTTTCTCAATAATTGCTTTTAAGAATAGCATTTTGTAGTTCTTGAAAAGGTACATGGAGACATTCTTTGAAAAATCCTATGAATTTACCTACCCAACCAAGCATACCACAAACAAAATATTGAGACATGTTTGATTTTATTTTTTCAAAATATATTTTTTTCACTCTTCTTTTTAAAGACCCATTCTTGACACAATTTAAAAAAATTTCTTCATTTTTAACCATATATTCTCCATCAATCTACTATTTCAAAATGTATAACACACAAAAGGCTCAAACAGACCTGAATAAAATAAAACTCTAAAAATGCCATAATTTATGAACCATCCTAGCCCCGTTTGGCCCATTATTTGAGATTATAATTTTTGATATATATATATATAATTTTTTTTTATTTATTTGTGGTTAAAAAAGAAGAAATTGTTTTGAATTTACGTGTAATATTATTTTATTGAATAATATGTGATTGATAGAAAGAGCGAAAAATGGATGAAACGCTGAATAAATAGGAGACCACACTATGGAAACATTAAAAAAAGAAGCACAAATAGCATACATAATCAACACACAATCAAGCTGCCTACACAACTTCAGTTTGCAAATAAACATAAACATAAATATAAATAATAACAGAAAATCTCTATTTTCTAATGGTGATGGCCAGGTATTCTCTCCTTGATCTTCTCCGTCGTGCTCTTCTTCTCGTGCTCCGGTGCGGTAGTAGTCGATGTTGCACTGCCGACCGTAGTGGTGGCGCTGTGTGCGGCTTCATCCTTGTCTCTGTGCTTCCTACCTGTCAACTTCACCTTTATTTACCCTTTCAGTCCCTTCTTCTTCCTCCTCCCACCTTGCCCGTCGTCCTCCGACTACATTTTACACAAAATAATCAAAAACTAAAAAGAAAAATATCCAATAAACTTCAAATGCATTCCTTTATCGAGAATCCTGAGAACTGGAATCACCCCCTTCTCATATTTCAATTGAATATCACAAATTTCATTCCAACCCGTCAAAGAAAAACATTTGGCACAATGTAAATAGGTAGAACTAAACAGTAAATTAATAAGAACAAAAAGGTGGACAGTAAAAAATTATATACTAATTACTTGCAAGATCCTGAAACGTTAAATATCAAAGTTAAACTCACCGAGATAGAGCTAGAACTGCCGGAACGATGAAGCTGCTCCTGCAGCTGCTGCTGCTGGTGGTGATGCTGCTGTTCACATGTCTGGCCACCCATGCCGGCATCTCCGAGCCCAGTTCTACCATGAAAAGCATGCTGCTCTTCATATTTATGGGCCATGCCAACCCCGCCGACCCCAGTACCATGAACAAAACCGGCAGCGGCGGTGGCAGCTCCAGCATACGCAAGCCCAGTTCCGCCACCAGCAGTGGTAGCGACAGCAGTAAGATGCACAGGATTGCCGTACTCATCAGTTAGTTGAACAGGTTTCCCATATTGATCTGCAAGCTGAGTTGGATTGCCATGTTTATCACGTATATCAGCCATTTCTCAAAGGATAAAACAGAGTTGAAACGATGAATATACAAGTAAGAAATTACTGTTTGGGGGCTCTTAAAATAAGGAAAAACCAAAGACGAAGAAGCATTTTCTGCATGTAATTAGGGTTCTTACACGTGTTGCGAAGATGGCAAGATATACTGCCACGTAAGAATAGTGACCACTTCGCTTTTCACCATTTTTAAGGATTGGGACTACTGACGAGGCGAAAGGCATGTTTGGCTTACCTAAGTTGATGTTCATAAGAAGTGACAAATCACTTGGTAAAACCGTCGGTAATCAATTTTCGTTCATCACTTTCACCTACTTTAAAAATTGTTTCTTATTTTTCATAAGAAATTGTGGTGAACAGTGCAAAATCGTATGGATATGAACGTGAATGTGTATCTTGATTAATTTGATCGTTTTGAGGATTCTTATACGAAGTTTTCATAGACGTGTTCGAGTATTCATTGACCATTTTGTTCAAGAAGAGAATTTCTTCTATATCATTCCATTAAATTTCAAATTGCTCAATACTTGTTGGTTTTATGGTGGCAATGACGATTTGGAGTGATAGTGTAATTTATCAGTAATTTTTTAAATTTTTAGGAGGAATAATATAGGATCTTACAAAATATGCGGTTCATAAATGGATAGCATCTGTAAATATAATTTTACATGAAGGGAGACTAGCTTTTATCAAACCACATTCATGCATTTAAAACTATGTTCTTGTGTGAGCTAGCAAGGCACTATCCCACTTAGCTCTGTTACTCTTTCCCTAAATTTTTTTTTTGAGGAAAATGAGTTTTGAAATCTTGATTTTTTGAAAAATGTGTGATTAAAAAGTAAGAAAAAAATTGTGAATTTACGTGTAAAATATTTTATCGTACGAATGTAATTAAAAATTAGTTTAAGAAAAAGAAGAATTTTAATTTAAAGAATGACAAACAAGGGCTTAAATCTTAATTGTCTTCATAATGAAGATATTATAGCTTTTTTCTTCGACTCGGCAGTTCGACATTGGTTGGTTCGCTAAATTCTGATCCGAAATTTATAATTGTGCGCCTTGCTAAATGAAATGTTTCAGACACATCGTGAGTTACATAGCTTTAAAATTGCAAAAGGAAAAAAGAAAAAGAAAAAAGTGCTACAATTAAAATATAACAGAAAAGAGAGATCAAATAGTTAAGTTACTCACTCTGAAGAAGAATGAGCACCCCGAATCAAGATTTAGGGAAATCGAGACTATTTGAGGTCTAATTCCATGATAAAAGAGCTATGTTTCCAAACAGATTTGTCCATCAGTTAATGCTGTTTTCCATCAACAAGGCACGAGGTCCTGAAGATGAAAAGGGAAATGTGCAGTTGTGGTAGTGGTAAATGGGCAGTCCGATCCCATCTCGACCAGGCCCGTTACTGGATGCGGACCAAGACAAGCTATGAAAGGGAGAGAAACAATAAACTCCTTAGCCATAATGGAGGTCATCCAAAAAAATTTCATGCACTTGAGAGCAGAAAACGACCAAAATTCAATTTACAGTAGAAAAGATAAATCAGTCTCACAATCGACCTTCTACTATTTTTCTTTTTCTATATAATAAAATCAAATTTTTATTTGTATTATGCACCTTACATACAGTGTGTACCTTAGGCTAATAGCTACAATATTCCTGCTGGAGACTCCTTTGTTCCTCATGAAGATGCTGATGACATAATCCTGCTTTGTCCTGGAAGTAAAGTTGGGTTTACTATAACCACTGAATCCTGGTAGCAGATAAAGACACGCTAGTGGAATCTGTGGACGCAAAAAATGCGGTCTTAAGCGATCAGACATACCAGAATAATCGATCGCTGAACATCGAACTACAATAGGCCACCCAAGTGCTGCAAAAGTTATTATAGAATCAAGAAATTTACAGCTGCTGTTCTCAAACTTACAAATAACTTTCACAAATAAAGTACACGAGTCTCTATTCAACTTGTTCCGGCCTTTAAGTCCGAAGTTTCATTTATAGTGCATGTGTGTCCCCTTTGCACGTGTTGACTTGTTTGAGGGTTATTCCTGTCAAACCACCTCATTTCCCTTAAAAATAGTTTTAAAAAACTGAGAAAGCGTTGATGTCTTCTTAAACTCTTTTTGAAGAAAATTGAGTGGATTAGATGAAAATAACTCTCAAATAAGTCATCACATGCAAAGTACACCGCTTTTCAATGGAAAAAATTTAATGTTTCTATCCAGGGGGCACCAATGTGCACCGAAAAATGAAGTTCGGGGACCTAACGGCCAGAAAAATAAAATAAAATTGGGACTCATGCTGCAACATATAAAGTACCCACAGAATATTTTGCTTTGGTTATCTCACAAACATGGGGACGAGACTTACCTCTTAGATCCACAAGGAAGGTCTCGCTATTTCGCCCAGAAAAATCCCCTTCTTTGAGTAGAACGATTCTCCAGCAATGATATATTCCCCTTGGACCCAAATGAGAAGTGCCGTTTCAAGAAAGGCATTACTAAAGAGCTCTTCAAGCTGGAACTTGTTGTCAATTTGGGGCCCCTTCCTTCGTGCCTAATGCTTTTCTGATGATCAAACATCACGAGATCACCACTGAGATCACTATTAACAACGCGACTCCTGGATCGCCTTCTGACTTTCAAATCCATTTCAGCTTTCAATGCCTTTTCAGACATCTTCAAAGCCCGCTTCTCCCCAAAAGTGCAGACTGGACAAGCTGGATCATACTTGTCGGCTTCATGCGTGATATTCTCCAGGCACTCAGCATGGTACATGTGCCCACAAACTAAAACTGCAACAGCAGCATGATCTTGGCTGCACCATGAAGGTCTCTGAGTTAAAGGCTTCGCACAAATGCGGCAAGTTTGGAGATCAGAAGAAAGAGATACTGGATTTTGTCCATTAGATCTTGTTATTTTATCACAATTGAAACCCGATAATTCACTATCAAATGACCACCTTTCTCTACGAGTTGTCATGAGCTCGGAGGAGGCAGGAATTGACCAACTATCGAAAGACCCCCCATTGGATCCCCTTGTTGAATCATTGCACAAAGCAGGGAGCACATAGGACCCCTCCTCCTCAGATACTGATAATGTCGGTGACTTGTATACTGGAATCCGACTATCTGATACTTGTCGTAATAGCTTGTGTCCAGGAGAATGGCAATACCACCTTGAAGGAGTTGAGTATGGATGAAGCAGCTGACTTTGGTATGATAAAGGAGATGTCGAAAGAGATGAAACTATAGGTGCTGAAGGAGACAGCTTTACATGAGATGGATATGGATCCACTGAGAATTCATCCGACTCCTTCACCTGAACATTAAGCAAAGAAAAAAACACAGTTTGATCCATGTGTATAAACATCCCAAGCACATAATAATATAATTTAATCAACATCGTCACTCATCAGTTCCCTTGCATACCTCTGTCAAATTCTGTGCAGTAGATGAATCTGCAAATACAACTCAGGAGAAGTTAACTAATGAATTAAATAAAAATAGCATTTTACTTTTCTTATTATGTCTAGTATACAACATCGAGCATTATGTCAGTTGTGAAACATGCTAAATCCCTTGAAGATTAAAGAAAATGCCAGTAAATGAGATTTATTATCTAACAGAGCACCATTACACATGATACTAGGTCTACAACACTGGGTCTACAGGTCAATGGTAAATGTTATAGACAGCATAAATCTCTTACCACTACCCTCGGAACAGTGGTAATCCAAATTCAGCAGCCGAGACGTCAATAACTACCAGATCCTAACACTCGTACAGATGAATCACCCAAAACCAAAATAGCTGCAGACCAACCAATAGTCTGGATTGATCCCATAATAATAAAGCAATAAATGGTAAACAGACGTAGCCTTTCAAAGTAGGAAGTCTTGATAAATACAGACTGGTAACCATCTTCCTTGTGTAGTGACCAAGTAACAAAACAAACTCTTACCACTGCAACAAGTCCCAAAAGCCATCAAATACAGCTTCGTAATTAAATAATGTGCATTCATATCTTCTCTCTCTAAGATATGCTACTTTTCTAGTTTTCGGATTATTTCATGATTATTTCACAACCTTTACAAGTAGATGAAATCTTGATGAAGTGAAAAGTCAGTCCCTCCTAAGGCACGGCAATAATGAAGGTGCATTCCAACTTTTTCAATAAAAATTTGTGATTATTCATGACATTAATCCGTCCTTTAACACTATCATATTTCTCCATCAATCATTAGCCTCAACCCCATCTCTCTATGAGTTCCAGATAAAGCCTTCATTTTCCCCAGAGGCAACAACACATCATACGAATCATTTATTAACACACATTTCTGTATGTCTACTCATTGCTTTATCCTACTTTCATACCATTTTCATTATATCTAGGCCCATCAGGAGCCAACATTATATCGATAAACCACAGGAGCAAAGTATCCATTCATATTCCGTATACTGCCAGCATATATTGCATACCTATCTTTCTCAATGTGAAAATCTTTCGCTTCAAATCTTTTCTTCCACCAACCTCAAAAGTGCTAATTTAGCATTCACTATACAACTATTTTCTGCCAAAAACTAGGAAGCCTGACAGCCTTCACCTTTAACACAACTAATTTTCTTTCTTTTTGAGTCAGATTGAAAGACGTATATACTATGTAATGGTCACATCTAAGAATCAAAAGGCATTGGCATTTCGTTTTAATGACACTTCGTTTCACCCAGCCTAGATGGACAGGCATGAATCATATTGTAATTACTTGTTAATCATGACTAACGTGTATACATATTAATGTAAGAAAGATGAAGTGTATCTACACTAGATGAACTGAAAAAAAAAAATCAACTTTTTAGATTTCCATATATCACTTGGGAAGAGGAGATTAGATTGGAAAAAGAAACTTATTATGATATCTATATATCAATGGTGAAAAGGAGGAACCTAGGACTAAAAAAAATGTCGCCAGGAGGACTAATAACCGCGGCAAATAAACCCAGACAAGAGTTGGATGAATAACTGAGAAACGTAAACAAAATAGACTGCATATTGTGCTTTTGCCACTTGAGAGGGTTCTTGTTGAAATAGGAATTGAGAAATTGAGAATCACATTTTAACAAATTTTCATCATTATCATTATTTTATTTACAAAAACTTGGCAACTGATTTATAGAATTTACCAGATGATGGAAGCCTTAAAATCCCAGCATTTCCTTCAGTAATTGGGGACTTCTGCCATGCAAGTGACCGGAAACTATCCAATGGGCTACCATCTTCAGAAGCAAATGCAGTTTCTGAACCAGATTTGACATCTATACAATGATTACCACCACCTCCATCTGGCAACCAATTTGCAGGTGTCCCTTCCCCAGCTAATCTTCCACGATTATCCCATCGAAAGCTCCATGATGGTGAATACCTGACATTCATTTGCAAAATTTCATTTGACGATCTGTTTGTTACAGTTCTATCCCTTGCAGCAACACAACAAGCAGATCCCATGCTTTCTCAGCCGCAGAAAAAAAGAACTTATGGACAACCAACTTTCACGTCACTGAGAGCAGGAATAATCTGTGCACATGTTTATCACTGGAACAATGAAGTAAAAGTACTCAATCAGACATCAAACTAATACAAGGACAACTACAAAACTATACATCCACACTCAACTCTGGTACAGCCAACATAAAATAACCATATTTACGTATAAAAGAATAAAAAAATTGTGACAAAGATATATTGCTTCGAAGTATTTTGGAGTCGAACAATTAGGAACAAAAAAATATCAGTACAAACAGTAACACTATCTATATAGAAGTTAAAACAACGATTACCATCTCTCAAATTGCTGTAACATCGAGAAACAACAACCGTTGATGACAAACACAATCACCACAAAAAGATTGAAGTACAAAATAAAAGAGAGATACTTCACTAATCCTAGTTTCTAAAAAAAATGTAGTCTGCACACTCTGTGTTAACTGGGTTCTAGTACTGACTATTATTCCCATAATTAAAATCCCAAAGCAAAACTAAATTCAATTTTTTTATGAAAAGGAATTTTTCAATCGTCATCAATTGTCAAGCATCAAGTAAATAACAGTTACATGCCACTTCACATTAAAAAGATAAAATAAAATCCTCACCTTTCGCCAATTTCCCCCCAATTCCAGTTACTCCAATTTAGGGCTTCTCAGAGCTCTTCTTGAACCCAAACTATAAACCCAATCCGATAAAACAGCGCGCCAATCTTCAAAACAACAATTATATGCATCAATCATCAAAACATAGAACAAAACAAAGAAGACAAACTAAAGTATGGAAACAAATTAAACAAAAAATTTAAACCATTAAATCTTACACCAAGGAGAATCAACGTAGAGAACCCAACAGTCGAATTTCAAGTGCTAGATTAGTAGGGAGTGACNAAAAAAAAAAAAAAAACCTAAAATCAAGAATCGAACATTACACAGGTCCATAGAGATCCAAAACTTGTGCCGAATTAAAAGTTCAAGTCAAATCAAACGTAATGAACAACTCACTATCTAATTTTAATCTATGTAATTCACTAATTTTCCATTCTTATCTCCCATGACATATATCATTCTCTCACAAACCCAATACTTGAACAAAAATTGTAAACATAAATTATGTAAAAAAAAAAAACGAAAATTGCGTTACGCAACCTTACTTTTACAGCAGAGATGAAAAATCTAGGTATTTGCTGTAAGTTCCATTTATTTGTTGCAAGTCAACTACACCAAAAGTCAATGACATAAACTGTTATTTCACTTTCTTAGACGGAAAATGCTGTTTGTATATTAGGGTACATAAGGGTATCCATAATGGATAGGTGTCGGGTGTTCATTATGGACACCCTTATGTACCCCCGATGTACTTGTAGTACCTCCCTTCTTAGACTGCTTGAGCTCATTTTTCAAGAACAATTAAGCTGGTTGTACATAACCACTTGACAATTATGTTGACCGAATTTTGAATAATTTGACCTGACACCATGAGTCGTGCGCGGGAAATGGAGTGCTGGTGGAAACAAACAAAACATAATGTTTTCTCTCAAGGGTCCTGAAGTCAACTTAATTGTTGCTCTTTTCCCCAACCTCCCTGCGAATTGATTTTCTGAAATTCAACACTCCCAAATCCCTCAGCTCCTTCAGCGGCGACAAATTTCACACTGTCATCCTAATCCATCTTCCATTTGAGCATCAAAGAGCTAGAAACCACAATATCAATTTTAAAACGACCTTCACGCTTGAGCCTCGCCGTCCAACTTCGTCTGAACGGCCCAATGGGTTAGCCCAGCTTCCTCAAAACCGATCTCCGTCTTTTATTGAACATCTCGAGCCTCGCCTGTCCTCGTGTGAACGACCCCAATGGGTTAGGCCAGCTTCGTCAAAACCCGTCTCCATCTTCCACTAAACGTGAAGGTCTGTCTTCAGCCAGCTTTCAGTCTAGCTTCGAGCTTCATCTATAACCCAAGCCATTACATAGGCAAGCCATTACACAAGTTTAGTAAATTTTTCGAATTTTTTTGGTTTAGTACATTGTTTAGGGGTTAGGGAAATTTGTATGATATGGGTTAAATCAGCCAAAACTCAATTGCAGAATGACATCAATCTCTGCATTTTTAAGTTTTCACGTTCGGAAGGGCTAGTAAAATTTGTTAGAGGCGATTATTGATTCCGAACGTGAAATAAAAGTGCAATTTCAGATTTGATATTTTTAATTGACTCATTCTGCAATTGAATTTCGGCTCGTGAGAAGGAATGACGGTGTTTGTTGCAGTGTGTATTTGTACGGTGTTAATGTCAATGCTGAACTAGAATGCTTATATTTTTCACAGTTAAACAAATTATGGATGAAGTGGATGATGCAATTTTGGTGGATTCAGACAATGAGAACCTGAAAGACAATGTGAACCAAGTTGAAACAGAGATTGTACAAGGAGATTGTAGTACTGTGCCCGAGGTAGGAATGACATTCAAGGATGAAAACGAGATGTGGGATTTCTACAAACGATACGCCTATGCCGTTGGTTTTCCAGTTAGGAAACAGAATTCAAAGAAGGATGAGGACGGAGTTTTAAAATATCTGACGTTGACATGCAGTCGGGAAGGCAAAAGAAGTTCTACTATAAGCTGCTCTTTCAAGCCGCACCCGACAATTCAGACGGGTTGTAGAGCTAGGATATCTGCATCTTCAGATATTCATGGGTCCTGGAGAATCAACACAGTCCATCTAGAGCATAATTATAGAACAAGCCCTACGAAGTCCAGGTTATACCGTTGCAATTGAGAACTGAGTGCGCAAGTAAAAAGGAAGCTTGAAGTGAATGATCTAGCAGGCATTCCTTTGCACAAATCCTATAACTCGGCAGTGGTGGAAGCAGGTGGTTATGAGAATATGACTTGCATCGAAAAGGATTGTCGAAACTATATTGAACAAGTTCGGTGATTACGACTTGGAACAGGAGACGCGGCAGCAATACAATCCTACTTTTCAAAAATGCAGTCAACGTGTTCAGGTTTTTACTTTAGCATGGATTTGGATGACGATTCGCGTCTAAGGAATGTATTCTGGGCAGACAAGTGGTCCAGGCAAGCATTTAAGGAGTTCGGGGATGTTGTTACATTTGATACCACCTACCTAACCAATAAATATGACATGCCGTTCGCCCCCTTTGTTGGCGTAAATCATCACGGACAATCAACACTTCTTGGTTGTGGTTTAGTGTCGAACGAGGATACAAACTCTTTTGTGTGGTTGTTCACAGAATGGCTTAAGTGCATGCATGGTGAAGCTCCACATGAAATAATTACTGATCAAGATCGAGCGATGCAGAATGCAATTGAGATCGTATTTCCAAATACAAGGCACATATGGTGTTTGTGGCATATATTAAAGAAGTTGCCCGAGAAGTTTGGATATCACGAGGATAAGGGTTCGATATTTTCTAGTATCCACGGACTGGTTTATGATTCCCAGACTACTACAAAATTTGAAGGAGGCTGGATAGCAATGATTGAGTCATTTGGATTGCAAGATAATACTTGGTTGTCGGGCCTTTATGCTAATAGAGGACGTTGGGTCCCTTATTTTTTGAAAACCACTTTTTGGGCAGGGATGTCAACAACGCAAAGAAGTGAAAGTATGAATGCATTTTTTGACGGATACGTTCATTCGAAGACATCTTTGAAACAGTTCGTCGAACAGTATGACGGGCACTACGGAATAAGGTTGAGAAGGAGTCCAAGCAGATTTTAGATCATTTTCCCAAATGGTACCATACGCAACAACTTATGACATGGAGAAGCAGTTTCAGTCAGTATACACCATTGAAAAATTTAGAGAAGTTTAGGCAGAGTTCACGGGAAATGTATACTGCGATCTGATATCTTCTTCGGAATGACATTTGGGGACGAATTACGATGTACGGGAGGATGTTGTATATGAACAACGTCGGAAGAAGAAGTCTTTCAAAGTCACATTTCGAAGAGAGGGCTGCGAAATTAGTTACAGCTACCACTTGTTTGATTTCAGAGGAATAATATGTCGGCATTCCATCACTATTTTGATCCGTAATGACATAACATCACTACCGGAACGGTACATTTTGAGACGTTGGAGAAGAGATGTTAGTAGAGCACATTCCAGGGTCGCAGTTAACTATGATGGTTTGGTTAGTTCTCCTAGACAATTGAGATACGACAGTATGTGCCAAGCATTCGCTGTCGTGGCTGACCTAGCTGCAGATGACGAAGTCCGGACTCATGCCATAATGGAATAGATTGGAATACAATCTAAGGAGCTATCGTTGACAAAGTCGATCTGTGGAAGTAATAGCATTTCACATCAATGTAATCTGTGTAATGATTCACAAAATACTACGAGCCAGAATGTAATGGATCCGACATCTTCCAGAAGAAAAGGCGCACCAAAAAAACTTCGACGAAAAAGACCATTAGAGTCAACTTCAAAGAAGGTACATTTTGGCATCATTTGAACACTGTAAATTGAAAATTATTGTTAATACAAATTCTCATAATGGAATGGATTTTGCATGCAGGCAAGTTCCAATTCTGCTAAACAAAAGAGACCGACAACGAAGCATCGTAACACTCATGCGGGGCAACTCGAATCTCAACCAATAAATGCAGAACAACAATATTCAATGTCTCCACAAGTCACATTTTCACAGTTCTCGCTGCCGACGCCAATCCCGTCACCACAATATGGCATGCCGACATCGTTATCATATGCTCAACACTTACAATCTTCGAATTTGATGAACTCGTCATCAAGAAATGTCGGACACAATTCGCAAGGTAGGTTCACATTCATTACATATATTAAAGTCATTCATTTGGATAGTTTCATATATATACTGATGGAAGTTGTATGTCTATTCTAGCTCATAGTTTTCTGTTGTACTATCCAAATTTGTCGGATCGAGGCGGTACAAGTTTTTGATGTTTGAGGGACAGCCCATGTAGTTGAGGCAATAGGTTAGTCTTACTTGTTTTGTCGGAATCTTAATGTTTTTACGTATTTTGGCATTATTTTGAGGATTTTGGACTGTTTTTATTTAGTTCTGTCACATTGATTGGTTTTGGACTTTGAGGCCACATTTTTTCATGTTTTGTAATTCAATTTTTAAGTAATTACAGCTTTCCAGAAAAAAGATTGCCTTGCCTCGGTATATATATCCTTTACGTGTTCACTACTTCAGATATTATAGGTTGCCTTTTGGTGCATTTTTTGCAATAATAACATCAACGTATTTTATTGCTTTAACAATAATAACACCAACGTATTTGGAGTCAAGTTCTCCAGTAGATTTTCGTTGAAGTAATTTTTTTGTAATTATTGTTGTCTTGGTCTTTCTTTTTTTTTTTTTTTTATAAATTTCTTTTCAGGTGTTAGAAAAGAACATGCTGGATTTGGTGATGTTTTATTCTTGTTGGCTTTTGTCTATGGTTTTTGACGCATGGGCATTCACTTTCCAATGCCTTTTCCAGATAAAGGTTTGCTTGTAATTTTTGATGTTTCAAGGGACACCAAATGAAATCTGAAGAGTGGTGAATTTGGGAAGAATAACTCCAATTATACTGTCATTTCATTTTTTGCCCTGCTCCTTTTAAATTTTGAAAACCACTATACATGCAAATAGTTAAAATACTTCTTCAATGACTGCAGTGGTTTGAATTATGTGCAAATAGGTAGCATTTCATTTTTGCCCTATTCCTTTTAAATTTTGGAACTGTCTATATATGGAAATGGTTATTTGACTTCTTCAATGACTGCAGTGATTTGAATTCTGTGCAAATAGGCAGATGTTGCTGAGAGGGCCACTAGTGATCTGCTGATTGTTCTTGAATGGGGAGTGAACTCAGAGCTATGCGACATATATATAATTAACAGGAGCTCAACTAAACTTTTGCAGCAGTGGACCTGACAATTGAAGTAGCAATCCTGTTTTTTTGAAGCTTCCTTTGTATTACTGTATCACTTGCAATTAGACTTTTTGTGCTAGATTACAAAGTTAGGAAAACTATTTATTTGTCATTCACATGTATTAAACATTATGTATTGCAAGTTGACAACAATGAATCCATTTTGATGTAATTCCCGTTAACTTAATGTTGTTCATTATTCACCGTTTGTGCCTCGGACATTTTGTTCACAAAATCATGAGAATACCATTTTGATGTAATCATGTTAACTTAATGTTGGTCATTATTCCATTATGCAAGGAGAAGCAAAAAAATGATAGAATTACCAGCACAAAATCAAACGGAATAAACAAAAACAACACACTGATATTAGCATGACAAAACGATAAAAGTGACATTGTTTTCATCCATAATCCGCTAACAACTACATCATTCACTGACGTGAACAAAATAACAAAAAAAAAACCCTACATTAATTACTACATATCACGTTCAACGAACTAACTACAAATCAAGTCGTCCCCTTTTCTTTGGCAAACCCTTCTGAGCTTCTTTTGCCTCTGCGAATCTGTCACGGTCTCACGGATATTTCGAAGTCCTTTTCTTCAATTAGTCAAGCCTGGGATTCGAACCTTTGGGACATATCTTCAACTGCTTCCTTGGTCACAGTTGTGACTGAAGTAGAGCTAGCGTTACTGGATTCACCGCTTGACTCTTCTTCTACAACCCAGTCCCAATAACCGCATTTATTACTACAACATTTGAATAATCTCCCTTTATTAGCACTCGCCTTTTCGACCTCAAAACACTTCTGAAAGCCATTCTTACACAATGGGCATTGTCGTTTAATCAGGCATTCGGCGAAGAAGTGCCCTTTGCCTCTACAGCTATGGCAAATTTCGAAATTCTTCCCGACCATTCTAACATATAATAAAACAATAAAGAAATTGTCAAAATGTTTCCAATTGTAGCATGGATGAAGCAAGCAAATACGAAGCTCAAATTCATATCATTCTCACCACTTTAGATGCCATCAAGTCAAAAACCAAAAACACAAAGAAAAATACATAGCTACAACAAGATTGCAGCAAGAAAAACCCACAATTACAAAGCAAAAAACTATGTACACAAACCAAACTAATCCCACTGTCACAGCAAGCCAATTCAGTTATCCTATTTAGTCATATTTTGTTGTGTTGCGTCGATTTACCTTCCATATTATAACTAATTTATTACTTTAAAAATTAGTACATAAAAAATTCTATATACTTCATCTTGTAAACCAACTTTCCTCAAACATATTTACTCAGTCCCAGCAATACATAATGCCACACATAACACGGTTATTCTGGAAACCAAAAGTATATAGAAACCTCAATTTTCGGTCGACCAATTAAAAACCCAAAGATTTCACTATAGTTGTCACCAACATTTTTAAAATCCAAGTATAACCCTCAAATTAGTGACTCACATACAGTTCTCACGAAATGTAAGGGTAGCAACAGAGAAATTAATTTTACAAAATCTCATACATATAAAATAGAGCAACAACTACAATATTTGCTTACTCTCAAGGGACGCGTTCTTCGATTTCGACTTCACAGTGGCCGAAAATTTGCAACGCTAAAATTGTTCGTAGATCAACAAATTGTACCGAAGATTTTTTTCAAACTCCTTTCTCTATTTTAGGGGTAAATAGATTGGGGATTCATTTCTTTTTCGATGGGGTCGCGCAGGTCGAGGGATTTGAGGACCGTCGGTCGGCAAAATGGAGGCTTCTTTCTAGGGTTACTATTGTTGGGAGAAATGGGGGTAGAATTGTTAGTCGTATTCTATTTTGGGGAGTGATGTTATGTTTTTTTTTAACTTTCAAACAGCCACATCATCAGCCACATCTTCCTGTCAAAACGGTGGTCATGCATTCCTGTACGAGTAGCGCGATTGAACTTATATTTGAGTGCTAAACTTTTGTTCCAATTTTCCTCGTCGGCTTCACAAGTACATTTCCCTAAAATTGCAGTCGAAAGTAGTACGAGGAAAGCCACGAAAACCATCTTGCAAACCCATCCACGTGAATATGACTAAAAATTCATTATGGGATATGAACTAAAGTGGAGATTCAAGAATTTTAGCTAAAAGAGTGTAATTTTCTATCAGAATGGTGGGTACTCTTAAAAGGTTCCTGTGTAAAGACGTGCAAAAGTTGTTGAAGAGTGATTGAAATCAACACGTTTTTCTTGTTAACGTTACAATCCTTGTTTTTCTATTAAGTTGTTAGGTTGTTGAGTGTTTTTAGGACTGTTCCTACAGAGTAAGTTTAGATATTTGTGCTTCATCTATTATGCCTATAAAAGAGTCCTACTCTAAGTTGTTTTTTATGACTTATCAGTGTTCATTATGGGATATGAATTAAAGTGGAGATTCAAGAATTTTACCTAAAAGAGGGTGTAATTTTCTATCAGAATGGTGG
>CAIGRT010145638.1:0-11525 GCA_903798405.1 Fraxinus platypoda | reverse complement strand
TTCAATTTAAAATAAGGGTAATTATATTGCCACTACAAAATTTATTAAGTACACCACAACTTTCTTATTTAGAGCGTGTCTGTCACATATTTTTTAACCAAAAAAATTGATTTGTGTACCGTTACTTTTTAAAAATTGCAGCCATTGTTGACTATCTTAGACACAGGTGGGACCCACCGTTTGAAAAAAAAGGGCCATTTTTCTGCTTTTAATCTGCTGGAAATCGATAACAGACACGCCCTTACTTAAATATCCTTAAGTAAAATTACATAATTAGGGTTTTAATATAGTTTTTAATTAAATAAATTATTGCTACACCACAAATTTAAAACATAATTTCTTTATTTCTTTTTCCTTAACATCTCATTGCTCATAGCTATTCTGGCGGCTTTTGCTTTCTTCCACGGGGGCAAGATAATTTTCTTTTCTTCACTGTAAAACGTTATGAAAAACAATCATGTCATCCATTGTTTTCACTTCTTATAAAATGACGAACTTGCTCTTATCCTTAATTAACAAAAAAGAAGAGAGAAGAAAAAATAGCAGTTAGAATTCCAAATTTTTTTAAAAAGTATAAATGAGTCAAAATTAAAATAATTAAAAAGAAAAGAAAAACATTTCTTTCCTTATCCTATCAACCCCACCTCTCCCCTACCCAATTTCCTCCAACAATCACCACCACCACCAGCAGGCAGCAGTCCACCACAACTTTCAAATAAATGGTTTTCAATAAGAATAATGCCTTTTCCTCGTTTCCTTTTCAACACTGCTAGGATCATAAAATTTCGTCCATCCGGCAACAGCGCATTACTTTGGATTTTTCAATTAACGACCAAACAACAACAAAGCAATGGAAGTATGAATCAGAAGCGCAAACATTCGATTACACTACTGAAGAATCTTAGCCCATTTCCATCCGGCCCAACTAATAAAGTAGCAGTCCAGGCCCAGGCATTTTAGGCGTGTTTTTACAATCACGTTTTTGTTTCCTTTTCTGTCATTTTTAGTTTCGTCTGTAGCTTCTCTCTTCTCCATCTATTTAAGATGGAGATCACTGTCATTTTAATTTGAATGATTTGATAAATAATTTTTCATCGAATTAGTTTTGTGTTTCAATTTGTTCATGGTATCAGAGCATGGTTTAAAGCTCTGAGAAGTTCCTCTTGCTGAGATAAAATGGCAACACTTGAAGAATTGCCATTAGTTGAATCGGAAGACGATGAAGCTGCAGAAAGGCGAGTGACAGAGAAGGCATATTCTAATGGAGATCCATTAGATTTACAAAATTCAGATCATCCAGAATGCAGCTAGTGACATCTCATTTAACAGGTCAGAATTATCTTAGCTGGAGTAGATCTATTAAAATTGCCTTGGGAGCAAAATTGAAATTGGGTTTTATTAATGGAAGTTGTGGAAAACCAGCTGAAAATTCCGGTAAGCTAGAACAATGGGTTCGAGTGGACTGTATGGTTAGATCATGGCTATTGAATTCGATTTCAAAGGAAATCGTGGAAGCCTTCATTTACACAGCATCAGCCAAGGCTCTGTGGGAAGAATTGAAAGAGAGGTATGGGGAATGCAATGGACCACTATTATATCAATTGCAGAGGGAAATAGGAAGCATATCTCAAGGAGCATTAACTGCTGAGAAGTATTTTACAAAATTGAAGAAACTTTGGGATGAACTGGCATGTTTGATGCCTATTCCTGCTTGCACTTGTGCAGCATCTAAGGAAGTATCGGATCTGACAGCCTTCAATCGATTAATGCAATTTTTGATGGGATTGAATGATACCTTTGATCATGTAAGGAATCAAATACTAGTAATGGATCCTTTACCTTCAGTGAACAAAGCATATTCAATGGTGATTAGGGTTGAAAAGCAAAGAGAAGTACATGTGATTTTTCCTGAAATTAATGACAACTTAGCCATGTTTATTAAAACTACTGAATATAGAAGAGATAGTGGAGGAAGAAATGGCTATTACAGAGGATCAGGCCGTGGACGTTTTGGTAGAGGCAACTATAACTCAGCAAGAGGAAACAATAGAAGGTTTGGTGGTATGGAAAAGGAATTTTCACATTGTGACCATTGTAGGATGAATGGTCACACAAAGGATACTTGTTTTAAGCTCAATGGATATCCGGATTGGTACAAAGATCTAAAGGAACACGGGTTTAAAGGTTACACTGATGGAAAATATTCAGCAAATATGGCAGAGACACCTCTAGATTTTGATGAAGAACAGATGAATGACATCAGGAAAAATGAACTGACTGCATCAGGTAATAAAGCAGACATCATAAAACAGGAAGTTCAGAAAGCCTTAAGAGGTAAAGCATTAATAGATATGGAGAATAAGGTGAACTTCACTCATATTAAGGAGTATGCAGGTATGAGTTCCTACCACTCTCTTTTGGCTAAGCTTGATTATCAGAAACCTGGGACTTGGATTATTGATACAGGGGCTAGTAACCACATTTGTACAAATATTAAATTGATGACAGAAATAAAAACTATAACACAACCCATTCACGTTTGCTTACCTGATGGAACTACTAAGCAGGTCAATAAGATTGGAAATGTGAAATTGAATTCACAATTATGCCTCATAGATTCGTTATATATCCCCAGCTTTAAATTCAATCTACTGTCAGTACCCAAACTCACCCAAACTGCTTGTCTGAAACTAACCTTTTACCCTACTTTTTGCCTTTTACAGGACCTGCAGAGTGAAAGATTACTGGCTGTTGGCAAGCTAATAGGAAAGTTATATCTTCTTGACGAGTCCAGTTTTATGTTTAGCAGCAATGAAAATACTGATCGTTCTGTTATTGAGTCTAGTATTTCGAATGTTTTTCCTTCCTGTAATCAGACTTCTGATGTTAATAAAAATTTCAGTTCATCCTCTATTGATTCACTTCTTAAGTGGCATAGTAGACTTGGACACACATCTTTTCACACTTTACAACACTTGGATTTTTTGAAACATTCCTCACCTAGATCTGATGATTTACAACACTGTGAGATTTGTCATAAAGCTAAACAACCCTTTTCCTGTTAGTGTTATACATACTGATGCCATCTTTGAAATTGTGTACATTGATCTTTGGGGACCATATAGACAATTTTCTCTCACAAGAACTCCTTAGGTTCTTATTGTTGTGGATGATTTTAGTAGAGCCACGTGGACCTTCCTACTTCTCCACAAAACACAAGTTACTAAAACTCTTGGTTGTTTCTTCAAAATGGTTGAAAATCAGTTTAATAAGAGAGTTAAGTGCATACGAACTGATAACGGAACTGAATTCCTTAGTGCTGAATGTCAATCCTTGCTGCAAAATTCAGGGATTTTGCATCAGCGAACTTGTGTTTACACTCCACAACAAAATGGAGTCGTTGAACGTAAACACAAGCACTTGCTCCAGATTGCACGATCTCTGATGTTCCAATCCAATTTACCAAAAAAATTCTGGGCCTATTCCATATTAATGGCAACTTTTATTATTAACAGGCTTCCCACAAAAGTTCTTCAGTGGCTTACTCCTTTCGAGAGGCTATATCAAAAGAAACCTGATTATTCACTTCTCAAAACCTTTGGTTCACTTTGCTATGCTGCTAACACTAAACCTCATAAAGATAAGTTTGAGGAGAGGGGTTTTAAATGTGTCTTTCTAGGCCTTAACCCTGGTCAAAAGGGCTTTAAGGTATACAACATTTCCACCAAACAGATTTTTGTATCCAGAGATGTCAAATTTTTTGAATCCATTTTTTCCTTTCAAAGGTTGTGTCTCTGATAATCCATCCATTCCATTACCACTACCTTTGGACTCAGATTCTGATAATTTTCCAACCTAAACGCCTAGTTCCCTGCCAGACATTGTTTTACCTGAACTCAACTTTCCACAGGATGATGGTAATTCTCCAAACACTACTGATTCTATTCCTCTTACTCCCGTTCCTTTTCTTGACCCACAGTCCACAGCTACTTCTCCTTCACCTCACCCACTCCTTCGACACAGTACCAGGGTAAAATCCAAGCCTTCCTGGCTGCAGGATTTTGTTACCAATGTTGACAGTACTCAGCTTTTGCCAACTGCTGGTATTCCTTCATCTTGCAGGCCACCACCATCAGATCATACAGGGTATACACCTCCTACTTTTCCTTTTCAGATTTCGCCTACTATTAGTTCATCATATGCTGCATTTCTAGCCACTATATCTAATATCCAGGAACCTAGTTCCTATACTCAGGCCAGTCAGAGTGAAGATTGGACTAAAGTTATGCACAGAGAGCTTGATGCACTGGAGAGTAATCAAACCTGGGAGTTAACTTCTCTACCTCCTGGGAAACAAGCCATTGGCTCACGTTGGGTTTACAAGGTTAAATTGCATCCAGATGGGACAGTTGATAGGCTCAAGGCAAGACTTGTTGCCAAGGGTTATCACCAATTACAGGGGATTGACTACTTTGATAGCTTCTCACCCGTGGCAAAAATGGTTACAGTGAGAATACTCCTTACTGTGGTGGCAGCAAAGGGTTGGCCTTTACACCAGCTGGACGTTGATAACGCTTTCCTTCATGGGTTCTTGGATGAGGAGGTTTATATGCTTCCACCAGATGGCTTCCATAAGGCACTACCAGGTCAGGTATGCAAATTGAAGCGTAGCCTTTATGGGTTAAAACAAGCTTCTAGACAGTGGAATGCTGAGCTGAATTCAAAGCTTCGAAATTTTGGCTTTCTTCAATCAGAACACGATCACTGCCTGTTTGTTAAACGCAGTTCGCAAAGGATTCTTGTTCTTTTGGTTTATGTCGACGATGTCTTGATAACTGGTTCTCATGAAGATGATATTATAGCTGCCAAGAAGTACTTAGATTCAGCTTTTACCTTCAAGGATATGGGTTATGCTAAATACTTCTTGGGCCTCGAAATTGCTCGAAGTGATGAAGGAATGTATGTCAATCAGTGAAAATACATTCTTGATTTAATTCGTGATGCAGGTTTAATGGGAGCTAAACCTACTCAAGTGCCAATTCCAAAAGGGACCAAGTTGATTCACCAGGCAGGTCCTTTATTTCCTGAACCTGAACGTTATAGGAGGTTAATTGGCCGCCTCTTATACCTGAATTTGACTCGACCTGATATCACATATGGTGTGCAACAACTTAGTCAATTCGTCCACTCACCCTGTGATTCGCATTGGCATACAGCTTTGCACCTTCTCCGGTATTTGAAAGGCTGCCCTTCGACAGGCCTTTTCTATCCTACACAGGGTTCTTTTCCTCTTTAAGCTTATTCTGATTCTGACTGGGCTTCCTGCCCCGATACTAGAAAATCCATCACTGGATACTGTATTTTCTTAGGTTCTGCTCTTGTCTCCTGGAAAACTAAGAAACAGACAACAGTCTCCCGTTCTTCAGCTGAGGCAGAATACCGTAGCATGGGGAGTACAGTTTGTGAGCTACAATGGATTACATATATTCTGGGTGATCTTCATATCCCTTTGACACTTCCTATATCTTTGTGGTGTGATAACAAGGCCTCTTTGCATATCACCGTGAATCTGGTCTTTCATGAACGCACGAAACACTTGGAAATTGATTGTCATCTCGTTAGGAACATGTACAAGTCTGGGTTCATCCTTCCTCAGTACATTCCTTCTCATGCACAGCTTGCGGACATTTTTACCAAGGCTCCCGCTGCTCCTCAGTTTTCTCGTCTTCTCTCCAAGTTGGGGTTGGGTGACTTACACCAACCTCCACCTTGAGGGGGGATGAAGAATCTTAGCCCATTTCCATCCGGCCCAACTAATAAAGTAGCCGTCCAGGCCCAGGCATTTTAGGCGTGTTTTTACAATCACGTTTTTGTTTCCTTTTCTGTCATTTTTAGTTTCGTCCTTCTCTCTTCTCCATCTATTTAAGATGGAGATCACTGTCATTTTAATTTGAATGATTTGATAAATAATTTTTCATTGAATTAGTTTTGTGTTTCAATTTGTTCAACTACACTACCAGCAAACAAGATAAAGAATCCAACATAATATTACAATTAAAATCTTGTTAAAAGCAATTAGAAAGGCTATGAACCAACAGTTCACGGTTCTTAGGCAGTAACTAACACTGAGATACTGCAAATTCTTGTTTTAGAATCAGTGAAAATGTTTAAAGGATGAGAGAAATGAGGAGTAATATTGGGGTAATGAGTACAACAGTATTTTTTTTTATTTTTAGTTTTTATTAGATAAAGAGTATAATTGTAAATTTATTGTGGTGTATTTATTAAAAATAAATTTTAATTGTGGTGGCATACTAATTTTGTAGTGGTAATATTATAATTTGCCTTGAAATAAAAAAAAACGCAATTTGTAAAATGAAAGATTCTTTTTCTTACCGTCTCCTTTATCTGGTGGGTTAATTTCACTATTTGCCACTTCATTCATTTTTTTACAGAACACAAGTTGTGAATAATATTGATATCGTTGTTCTTGTCTGTCACTAGGGAGCTCGCTGAAATTCAATCCATGGTAATAACCCTCGCATTACCCTTTTTCCACGACAGAGAAAAAGTAAAACCCAAATTCAAAATGGATAAATGAAATCTTTTAGGAATTGCTGTTTACAATTTCATTTCATTTTCCGAGTTCAATCAATTCTCGTCCGATTTTATGATTATTATTTGTTTCATTGATCATTGATGATGATGTTTATAATTAATAAGCCACGATCAGATTACGGATTCTTTTCTTTGGGCAAATTGAAAAAAAGAAAGTTTTCTTGTTAGTTCTTGCATAGTTTAATTACTATTAGTAATTAACGTATCTCAAGAATGCTTTATTGTCGTCTATTTGTATGCGTTCGAAAAAAATAAATGTTTTTCTTTTTAGATTAGGGTTTTGAGTATTCTGGTTTTCAATTAACATTCAGGGATCTTTTTTTTTTTTTTTTTCTGCTAATTATTTTGTAAAATTTGATTAATTTCACAGGGTACCAAGAAAGTTATAACTAAGGAAGACTGGGAAAAAAAACTCAACTATGTAAAAATTAGAAAAGAAGACATGAATAGATTGGTGATGAATTTTCTTTTCACCGAGGGTTATGTGGAGGCTGCAGAAAGATTCAGATTGGAATCTTGGACAGAACGTATCCGCTTTTAATTTTTTCATGTCCAATTTTGTTGATATGCTTGTTTGTTGTCATTGTAGTTTTTTTTATTGTTGCAATGTAGTTTTAAGAATATAATTGGTTGTCCTTATGGATAAATAGCAGATATAGATCTTGCAACTATCACAGTTCTTATGGCGGTTAATAAGGCGGTGCAGTCTGGTCGTGTGGATGATGCAATCGAAAAAGTTAATGATTTGAATCCCGAGGTCTGATAGTCTGCCCCTTCTGTTTCTTCTTGTCATCGTTAGGAAAAATATCTATTAGGAGTTGACAAATTACTCGATTGGATTTGCTTGATGCTTTCCATTTTAATTCAATAGTGGTGTCATTTGAAATTTTTGAATGCAGATACTGGATACAAATCCCCAACTATTTTTCCATCTCCAACAGCAAAGGTTGATAGAATTAATAAGGAATGGATACCTATTTGAGGCATTGGAATTTGCTGAAAAGGAACTTGCTCCAATAGGAAAGGAAAATGTAATTCTTTTTGCTTCTTGAATGTCTTTATGACTGCTATAATGTGATCCTTGTCAGTTAAACTAATACTAGTACCAAGTTTTATGTGTTGGAATTTGTCCTCGCATACTTTGGATCAGACGTTCCCGTCTTTCTACGATTTTGATAGAAAGTTTCTTCGACATTTTACTTTTACAATTTTGATTCTAATATTCATTCTATTGCAAGTTCAGCAAAGCTTTTCAGAAGAATTGGAGAGGACTGTTTCGTTGCTCGCTTTTGAAGATGTAACCAGATGTCCAGTTGGTGAGCTGCTTGATGTATCACAGCGTATGAAGATTGCTTGTGAGGTGAATGCAGCCATCCTTACCAGCCAAAGCCATGAAAAAGGTGGGTACCTGTTCTAAAATGTACTTCGAGTTGTGATTGACGGAATTTAGGAAAGATGAAATATTTTTTATACAGCTTTAACTGAGTTTATTGAAATATATCACGCTACTTACCAAAGAAGTATCCATTTTTAAATCTCCAGTTTAAAGGCCTGTTTCTCTTGGCTAATTATTCTTGCCACAAAAATGTGGAAAGATTCTCAATAAAATGTCATACATTTGCCTTTTAACGTGAGAACCTCGAACTATAATCCGCTTGAACCCTGATCAGTCCTCCAATTCCTGTATACTTACTTCCTTATAACAGATTGAAAAGCAAGAAAATTGTTAACAAAGCAAGCACGATTGGGAAATAGAGAATAGTAATTGATTGGATCTGGACCTGTAGTATAGATAAATTTTCTATTCCCCATATCTTTGAAATCATTTGCAATTTTAAAGCTGGAAAGGTTTCTCAGTGCTGCTTATTGATATTTGAATAGATATTTGCAGTGTGGTGTTTTTATAAATTTGAAAGAATGTGTCATCTTAACTAAGATGTTTCTGGGATTCTTTTATCTTGCCACCGGTTGTTCGCTTAATCAATAAGAAAGTAGAGATTGCTTCCTGAGCTACAATCTACTTGATTGCTTGGAAATTCAATATTTGTTACTCTTTGTTAATCAGCCGTTGTTGGAAGAGGTGCTCTGACGTATGATGACCATGCTGCTTAAATAATTTTTATCTGGTGGAATTATCTTTCTTTCTCTCAGAATATGTGGTCTGAATTTAGAATTTGGTTTAAAATTTCCAAAAATGTTGCATTTTCCAAATCTTCATTCTTGGATTTTTATACAAGTGGGATTATAGATTGAATTGTAGATCTTGTAAACATTAATTTTTGTTGTTTATTTATATTGTTTGAAATTTTGATTGTATTTGGTCCCTGGATTGCATTTTATGTGATTTTGGGATTTTAAATTATTATGTTGCATAACTTTAGTTTTGAACTATTGGTTTGATAGGCTTAGAGTAATGTATTTAAATGTTGCAAACAATTTTTTTCAAGAAACTCAGTCAAAATCCATGGCTATTCTCGCGGCTTTGGTATGAAGTATCAAAGTTTGCCTTGATGGAAGATTCTTGTGGATGCAGGTCTGAATTTAGGGGCATATGTCCCTGGCAACACTGATGCCATGAGTGAGGATGCTTTTGAAACTTTGTGCTGGCTTATTTCACCATCTTTCTTTTTTAATAACAGGAGAACTATTGCAACATTGTTATTCATCACTAAGAAAATATATTTCTGAAACAGTGTGCCTCGGCGCCATTCATTTCTACCTAGTGACTTGCCTTAAAGAGTAGACATTTTCTCATTTCATATGCCTGCGTTTAATTACTGATGCGATTATATTGTCATGGCAAAGTTCTGAAAATGCATTTCTTTCCACTTCTAATTTCAAACTTTACAATTGGGGTTTGCTATGCAGTTGAGGACATGATTAGATAGTACAAATGTACAATAGATAAGCCATTAATGTTTATGATGTAAACAGATCCAAAGCTTACAAGCTTATTGAAGATGCTGATATGGGCACACAACCGGCTTCGTGGAAGGCTGCTGATCGTCCGATAAGTGATTTNAGATGCTGATATGGGCACACAACCGGCTTCGTGGAAGGCTGCTGATCGTCCGATAAGTGATTTATCTACTGCAGCACTTGAAGATTCTGCTATTTGAAAACCCAATCATGCTATGTCTCATTCTTTACACCATCTTTTACACTCTGCCACGTGGCAATACACTATCGGACAACTTGAAATTTGGACGGACAACATTGGGAATGTCAACCATTATCCTTGAAAACCACAAACTTTACCTCGTTCTTCCAGCTGAATGGGATGATGAAAAGCTAAAAAATTCTGCACTCCTATGTGGAAGACGATATATGATTAGACATTTAGATGTGATGTTTTTAAATGAAAATTTGTGCCGTCCAACTCTCTCGCCTAATTCTTGAGAACCATCATCGAAGTTGAGGGCATAACTTGAAGAATCATACTGGAAAATAAATTGCTGTTTGGATCGGATCCCTTCTTGATTGCCATTGTCATTTTCTTGAATAAGCTTCTGCATTGCTTCTTGCTGTAGTTGTGAATAACTTGAAATTTTTTCTTCTTCTTCTTATGACATGATTTTGGAAATTTTATTTTTGAATATGCGTAGACAACGTAGGCTCCGGAGGGTACATGTCACATGCATGAAAGTACAAGTATATGAAAAATGCACCAACAGAGATTGGTAATTTGTTTGCTTCGCCCTTCGTGTCGTTACTTTATCAAACAATCAGCATTTTGTATTGGATTAGCCTCGTTCATTGATTTGCAAGCTGAAAAGTAGACTCATAACATCCTTCACCATGACCATTCTGAATTTGCGAAAAATGTTAATTCGCCCTTTTTGCTCAACAAGACCCAAGTAGTAAAATTCGACATATCTAATTTTTTATTGGGTGATGCTACACGTACATAATGCGGTGTCCACCCCCTCACATGGAGGGGGACCCACTTCGAATAAAATATAATATATTCTAAGTGGGTCCCCCTTCATGTGAAGGGGTGGATACCGTTATGGACACCGCATTATGTACAAGTAGTATATTCCTTTTTTATTTTGCTCCAAAAGTTATTGTTACTTTTCGATGATTGATTGTTGTCGATTTCACTGCCATCATGAGGACACATTTTCAATCATGTCATGATATTTTTAAACCATGTCGGATCTGTATGGATGAGGGCTGGAGTTGACCTTCCGTGTTGACCTGTTTGCCTTCTTCGATAGAAAAAAAGGGCTCATTTGACCAAAGATATGAAAGAACAAATTTGGCCTGGACCAAACAAACCAAAAAGAAGACTCTTCCACGTGAAGTTTACTGTACACCGAACCCCACCCAACACACACCACTCCAGTGAAGAAATAGCGTACAATCATACAGCAAAGTCACGTGTTTTTCTGCCCGTACGCACGCGCAGTACCATTTTTTGACTCGTGGGGTCATTGGCCTGATTAATATTGATCGCACGGCGGAGATTGTAGCTAGTGGGCCCCATATTTAGGGGACAAGCCCGACGGATTTATGTCCCATCTGTTTGTGGAAGCCTGAAAAGGCCAACATTTTGCGTAGTGATGTGTCGGGCAGGAGAGAGGAAATATGTTCAGTTTTTTACTAATTTGCCCTTGACAGCATGGGAATTGATGATGTCGAATATATTTGTTGACACGTGTGGGAAGCCAGCGTTGTGGAGACCATTGTGGGGACCGGAGGCACGTGGTCATTGACAATTAAGGCTTCCAACGTCATAATCTCTCATTATTATTATTGTAAAAAAATCATTACTTGTCATTTTTTTTTGACATTTTCATCATTATTTTCACATTTCATCACGTAAAAGATTATTTTTATCTATTTTCACAATTAAAAGCTGTAAAATTATGAATATAACTTTCTATTTAAATAAAAGAAAAAAA